>PTEX01000005.1:1266473-1355439 GCA_003342815.1 Eudromia elegans | reverse complement strand
CCGGCGCGCCCGCCGCGGGGGCTCGCGGCTGCTGCAGCTCACCGGCGCTCATCGTCCCTGGCCATGCAGGGCGGCCGCTGCCGCCGCCGCCGCCGGTGCGACGCCCTTCCCCCCCCCCGCCCCTCTCCGCGGCCGCGGATCCAAAAATCCCGGGGGGCTGCGGCCCGGCGCCCTTATAGCGCGGAGCGGCCTCCCCGCCCGCGGCCGCGCAGCCAGTAGCGCGGCGGAGGGAGGCGCGGGACGGGGAGGGGGCCCGAAAGCGGGGCGGGAGGCAGCGGGAGCGAGCGGGAGGCGCCAGCGGTTCGGACGGGTCCCGCGGGGGCGGAGGGGAGCGGGGGGGCGGCGGCGCGGGGCAGCGCCGCGACCCCCGGCCCCATCCCCGTCCCTCCTCCGCGGGACCTCCCGGGGCCGCTCTGGACCCCCGGKGCCGCTCGGGACCCCCCGGTGCCSCTCGGGACCCCCCCACCGGTCTCGGCTGCCCGCAGGGCTGGAACGCTGCGAAACTCGTCCCGGCGCGAGCGACGTTGAACGTTGAAGCCACCCGGAGCCGGCGAGGGGGCGGGGGGGGGGTCGTTCCTGCCTCGCGGAGAGAGACCCGGCGGGTGCGGGCCGCGGTTCTCCGGTAATAACGACAAAAGAGRAGGGGAACTTGTTCACCGCAGCTGCGTTTTGGCCGGAATTCCCGTAATTTAGTGGCCGGCTGCTTGGGCTTGGCCCCGTGCTCTCTGCGAGCTTTGGGGCGAGGGGGTCGGTGCATCCTGGCGAGCGCCCTGGGGGTCTCCGGGCCCCATTCCCGGAACGGGAAGGCRTGGAAAGGACGAGCCCTGCGGACCCCCGGTACAACACGCGTCCACAGGGTCCTGCAATTCCGCTTACAGAAAGGAAAATAAAAGTAACTAAAATAAAATAAACCCCATTGAACTGCGTGGAAGAATTCAGAGAATCTTTGCCCTGCCACTGTGAGGATGCAAATCCCCAGGTCTTAAATATTATTGTCATTCAATTCCCTTTTCTGCTGATAAAGATGTGTAAAAAATCTCCTTTCAAGATACAAATGCGAAGTGTGTAGAAACCRCCTTTCAGGATGCAAATGCGGAGCGGGCTCCCCAGGGCTGCCAGCGCCGGSTGTCTTCATTTGACATCGGGATTTGGGTCAGAAAACGGAGAGAAGATCAATTATAAAGCGCCTTTGCCTTTTCTGTTGCTGATAGAATACTTAATAACATAAATAGTAAAATACTTGATAACATAGTGCACTTGTAAATGGGGAAAGCCAAATGGGAGCAGCTTTCCCGGGTTAGTTCAAAGCACAGGTTTTCATTGCTTGGGTGATCCAAGSAGGCACAGAGTAACTGGAGAATTCCTGCCATTAGATTCCATTTTAAAGTGAGCAAACAGACAGTTTGGGAATAGAGAGTCACTTGAAATGAGTGCAGTGAAGAAGTAGGATTTGGGGTCTCCTTGAAGCACAAGAGGATTATTTTTTTGTGTCTATTTTATTATTGTTGTTGTTGTTGTTTTCTTCCTGTCACTGCTGCTGCCGCTGGTTTTGTTCGGTGTTCATCGTGAGCGCGTTTGGAGAGTCACAGCAGCAGGAGAAACGTCCACATTGGATTCTGCGAAACGTCTCCTCCCTCCTTTCCTTCCTCGCCTGTAAACCTTTATTATTTGTAACTGTCCYGCGTCTTTCTGGAGTCACATCAGAAAACATGATGCTTTGTATTCTAAGCAGAAAGCCGCCTCTAAAAGCAGCAGCGTCTCAGGAAACCGTAGCTAATAGGGGCACTGAATGGACAAGAAGCAGGTAGCTCTTAAAGGGGGTCCCTTTTGCATTTGAAGAACCTGCCCGGAGGATGGGCTCCCCAAAGCTGCTAGCCCGTGTGTATCTGTTTGCTCTCAAGGGCTGGGGCTGCCCCGGTGGGAGAGGAGCAGGAATCCTCCGCGTCCCTGGAAATGGCAATTTTTGCTTTAGGGATTCGGCGCATTTGGAAAAAGGCAGAGCCACCTAGAGGAGCGGGACGGCTGCGAGGAGGTGCCAGAGGGGCACGTTCCCTGCAAGGATCCCACCATGGGAGCCTTCGTGCTCCCTTCCCTTCCTTTCTCTGCCTCCAACAAAGCAAACAGCCTTTTTCAGCAGGAGAAAATCCTGCTGAATTAGCGCTGCTCAAAGCCTGTGTCCTCAGAAAACTCCAGCTCGCTTTACCAAACAGTAGGAAACGTGAAACAAAAATAGCTTTAGAAAGGTTATTACCCAGCCAGCATGGCACGGATGTGCAAACCAACGCTTAATTTAAAGAGTGGAGAGAATAAAGCTTTGATGGTGCGAGGGCTTCAGAAATGCTTAATTTCCTTAATGCGTTTGCCCTGCGAATGGTATTCAGCATCGCCTCGGTGCGCTGCGAGCTCTCAGTACGAGCCTGGTGCTTTCCCCCTTTGCCAAGGCACGGGGCGAGCAGCGAAACGCAGCGTTCCCGCCGCGCTCGCTGAGCCCTGCTCCCTTCCAGCAAGACGTTCRCCTTGGAGAGAGGCACGGGGCGGCCGGCGAGGCTGGGGCTGATGCTCTGAGGTGGGTCTGGTTGCAAGGTGAGTGTCTGGGGCGACCGTGCGCTGCTGCAAGAGGAGTCGGCTGCGCTTGAGCAATGCCTTGAAATCGCTCTGTTGCTACCAAGGCGCTGGGACGTTCATTAAGAGCAGCCGTGGCACTTTGGATCGGGGCTGAGCGGCGTCCCCAGCCCCACCAGCCTCCTTTGGAAGCGTCTCCAGACCCGGTGAGGGGAAGCGCTGCGGGAGCACGAGCTCTTCCCCATCCTCGGTTTGCAGCAGCCGTTCCATTGCCTCGGTGCCGCGCCGGTCCCCGCGGGAGGCGCGAGGCCCTGCGAGGAAGACGTTGCCTTTGCCTCCAAGGCCCCGCTCCTCTGAACATGTAGGCACAGGCCGAGCCGCGCTCGGGCGAGCGCCGAAACCCGGACGTGCTCCCGAGCGAGCGCTCGGCCTCCAGCACCTGCGCCTGCCCCGGCCTCCCTCCCGGTCCTGCCCACGGCGGGATCCAGCCGCAGGGATCGGGTCGGCGGATCGGGAGCACTCGCACCCATCGCTGTTGGCTCTCCCRGTAGGATAGAGCCCAGGTTCCTTTCACTGGCTCCGGATCGCTGCAGCGGAGCCGGAACCACAGGTTTGGTTTGTTTTGGCTGCATTTGCAATATAAGTCTCCCTTTCTCCCCAGGGCTGGCAGGAGGCAAGGCAGTAACTCCATGGCCCACGTATAAAAGAATTCTTCGTGTGCAGATTGTATCTTTCTCCAGAGTCATCAACAAAATTGGGAGTGAATTCTTCAACCTCTAGGACAATTTGGTAGAATTACCTTTTTTTTTCCCCCTTTTTTTTCTCTTAGCRGTGGTCCAGGACCTTTGCTCTACCTTCATTCTTGAAGAAAATCAGYAAGGAAGTGACCAAGAACAGCTCAAATTAATTTTAATCCCTTGATCTTAAATGACACGGTGCTCTGCATACCTGTATACAGCTCAAACTGAGTTTTATCCCTTACCTAAGGAAAATAATATATATTCCTCCCCCCTTGTATACAGTCCTCTATTGGACTGAACTGAAAGTGCTGGTGATCCAATTTTGCCAAATTACCTGCCGATAAGGTCAGAGGTTTTCAACCTTTCTTGATTTCTCAGGCCCTACAACATTTCGTGGGGAGGTGTCCTCACTCCACAATTTTCAGCCCATGGACCATGGGCTTGGTTGGGTTTTGTTGCTGATTGCTCTTCATGGGCTACTTGAAAGCCCCGGAGGCTGCAGCCTGCCAAGAGGGGCAGCGTGCTGGAATCACAGATATTTTCCCTGCTGCGTTTGTACAGTGCTGAGCACGAGCGAGCCCCATGGCCTTGGCTACAAGGTACTCAGTAAGTCCTTGCAGGCTATCGCAAGCCGTAGCTCTATGGGCACTTTGCGCTGCCGCGGCTGCTGTGCTCAGACAAGTGTTTTTGTGGCTGTGGACCAGAGAAATGATCCAGGTCAAAAAGAAGCATCCTCACCATCGTTATTTTATTTTATTTTATTTTATTTTATTTTATTTTATTTTATTTTATTTTATTTTATTTTATTTTATTTTATTTTATTTTATTTTATTTCATTTCATTTCATTTCATTTCATTTCATTTCATTTCATTTCATTTCATTTCATTTCATTTTTTTACTTTTCCCCCACCTTCTTTTTTCACTTTCTTTTTCACCTTTTTTTCCCCCAAGGTGAGTATCAGCCTGAGCCAAATGCCTTGATCCAGCTCGCTGCATGACCAAACAGATGCTCACACTGAGCAAAGGGGAGTGGAAAAGCATCTTCTGGAGCTGCTTCGGAGAACTGGCGCTGCCAAAGCCTTGGGGCGAAGCCTTCCAGGCCCCAAGGCCGAGCACCAGCCCTTCCTTTCTCCCTCTCCCTTGACTTTCCTCTCCTGGTGGTGCATTTAGTGGGTGACTTTCAGATTCAAATCAGGCTCCTGCCTTGCCCCTTCCTGAATGGGAACTTGTTAGCAACAGATTAGCCCGAGTTTTGATAAAAGCGTCATTGTTTTGCAACCTTTGTAGGCTCCGGCTCGCTGGGCTCACGCTTGCACTAGGGTTAAATAGATGCCTTGGGAGGGAGGCAGCTGCCRTGGGGGAACCTCTGAGTTTTGGGGTGGTTGGAGCAGATCTGCAGGTCAGAGTTGGCTTTACCAAGAAATCCAATTTTGGGATTGAACAGTGGGGGAAAGGAAGGAAGGAATAAACAGGGGGATGAAACCCACGATCCAGGTGTTTGAAAACAAGTTTGCAGAAGTGCTTGGTGTTTCTCCTGACCTACTCAAAGAGCAGCCCCTCTTCGTGCCCAAGAGTCACAAAGAAATCCCCACTCCCATCCCACAGACTTCATCCCTCCTCATTTTATTTTTGCAACAATAAAAATTGTCTGACAAAGAGAGAGGACCAACCTGCYCTTACCTGATGGTCTGATGTCTTTTGTGGAAGGAGTATTGAGTAGGGGGCTTTCCCTCTCCTGCTTCAAAATGGAAATGCAGATGGACTAAAATAAAGCCATTTCTTTGAGGTTTCTACCTCCTTTTGATGTATATGGAGAGGTTTGACACAGAGCTGGGTGCTATGGACCTGCCATGCAGTGAGGTTAACACCAACATCCTTCAGCTTTAAGTCATCTGAACAAGTGTCCACTGSCCTCAAACAAATAATGGGAATAAAAGAATATAAAGATGAATTTGTATTCAGCTAAGGTAAAAACAGTTGAAATTATTAATAGCTAAAGGTGATAGTCACCATCATAATTATAAAGAAATAGAAGACTATTGAATTAATATTTCTTTTCTATGTTTATTATGGGGAGAAGACTGGGCAGTGTATTAGTACCAGATATTGGTGAAAAAAACCCCATTTTTTTCTCCCTTAATAAATAARGATTATATTAAAGAGCAGCCAGGTAGTTTAAATAGTTTATAATTAGTCGATCCAAGTAGTTTATACCCAAGAAGTTTAGAATTCTTGGAACCAGGAATGTAATGAGCCACTAATGCTGGTTTTTGATTCTAGAATACTGGAAGGATTTTAGAGGACTGGAAGTAAGCCAGTGTTGGGCAGTTATTTGAAAGTGTTGGGTAAATGAGTTGAGTAACATTAAGGCTCTCAGCCTGTCACTATCGCAGACAAGAAATAGCAGGCACGTCACTTGATCAATGAATTATTAAAGAAAGACAATATAGTTGATGTCAATGGATGTACTAATACAGAAAAAAAGGTCTTGTAAAATTGATTTGCACTTGTCCTCCAATAAGTGTGAGCAATTGTTAAWGTAACTGATTGGTAAACATCGTTTTGGATGTTGTAAAATCAAYGCAGTGCAAATTAAGTGGATCTTACAGGTTAAATAGTAGAACTTGGGATGTCACAGAGGAATCCTTGAGTCTGAAATCCTTGAAACTGATTTATTATTCTATTTCTGCTGGCTTTTTCAGAGGAGAAATAAAGGGTCAATTTTGACTGAATGTGTAGGAAGCAAAAATTTAACACTATTTAATAGTGTTAAATAGTGAAGACAGCAATTCCCTGGCATAAACTTATTTCTGYCTCTGCATTGGAACTGGGATCAAATAAATATATTTCAATCTGGAAAAGTGGACGAGCACATCTAAGAACAACACCTGAGACTGCTGAAGAATCGTGGTGGAGAAGGTGGTGGAATCGGTCCTGGAAATGACTTAATTTTACAAAAACTTGCAAGCAATCAACTTGTGAATTATTCTTGATTATTCTTGTGAATAATCAGCTGCTCCTTGTTGTGACTTTGGAAAAAGAGGTGTAAGAATAAAGAGTTATAATAAATGCATATTTGGTGCTATGTCCCATTATGATGGCACATTCGTAAGCAGCAGGGGAAGGTGGCAGAGATATTAGTGTTTACTATTTAGTCAAATAGAAGAGCTAGGAGACCTCGAACAAAACAGGCCGGAGGCATGCTGTAGGGAAGAGCTTCACACAACTGTGGTCAAGCCCTGAAACTCCTCAAGGAACTTGCTTTAATTGCCTTTGAGAAAGGAGGGCTGTGGGTGCCTTGACTGCAGTCTATAAACGCACACACGGGAGCAGAGGCATGATGATAAAGACCTGTCTCCTGGCAGACAAGGCTGAAATCAGAACTAGGGACCAGAACTGAGGGAGAAACGCAGAAGAGTTCTTGGAGATTCATCACTGCTTGACAGACGGTSGCTTCTGAGGGAGGCTATGGCCTGAGTCCCTCTGCATGCTCACGGGATATTCATAGCGATCTCCCGTTTTCCCACCATCCTTTCTAGCTCAAACAATGCACTGAAATTTATGATTCCAACACCAGAGTCAGAGCTTTCCTCAGCTATCTTGCACTTTGCTTAATTTTGCCCAGTACAGACAAATCCTGGGAAAATTCTAGGTTTTCAGGATCTAGCTTGCCCGGTGCTTTTGGTAATCGGAATACTGCTCCCCTAAATAAGACCTGCCCTCTTTTGGAAGTGTGGCTCCCATGAGAAGGGCTAAGCTCCATCATTATCATCGGAACTGAAAACCTGCTCATGAGAAGTGTTCAAAAAATGCAGAATAGCACGTGCAGAGTCCACAGGGCCAGTTCTGCCGTGAAGGTTCCTGGAAAGAAAAGTGATGTTCGGTCTTCTTGGCTTTGTATACACTATCTAATGACTGCTAYTACCTCAGTGTGTCCTATGAGGGAAAATACTCTAGTAAGAGGATAGCTGCTAAAGGAAGCTTTGGCCAGCAGAAACAGGATCTGAAATMATTTTAGGAAAAATCTCAGTGCTAACATGCAAGCTAGAGATGTACTAGTATAATATTGAATTTCTGARAATCAGGTGGGAAGTCAAAGCAGTAATGTCAAATAGCAAAATTTTAAGGCAGTGACACAAAGAACAAGAAAGATATAATTAGGATTCACGATAGTCAGAAACACCCTGGTCAACTCAAGGGTTGTTGTGGCTCAGAAATCAGCCTGTTTCATCAGGATACAGGGCTGTGCTGCAGCTTACAGACTATGACAAATGCCAAGGAAGAAGTTCTTTGACTTATTTGAAGAATTTCAGGCTATTTTGCTACTAGACAAGGAATTTTCTAATCAGTATCCCAAATTGGACTGTTTATGCACACAGGGATTGAAATGCATAACTGATTGGCACGTGCCAAAGAATGGCCATGGCAATCCAGCCATGAGGAAATACAGCAAGTTCCTGCAGGCTTTCATGACGCTCTACAGGTTCTCTATACATATGTTRAAAAAAAGAGCTTTGAGTGCAAACTAAATAGGAAGCAAGCCTGAGAAGCTCTGACTGGCATAGGAAAACCAAAATTGGCTCTCTGGAGCAGTGGTTCCTTCTAGTCTTAATCCCATCCTCAGCCTTCAAAAACATCTATTTAATGTGGTGAAAAACGTGAACTGTGAAAGTTGCTCAGCTTCTAGAYGGTGCAATCAGCTACAACATGGATGAACTGGAATAACCAAATATACGAAGGAGAAAGATTCATTCAGCCAAGAGCCTGAAGGACTCAGCTCAGAAGTTGTCACTGAGAACCAGCTGGAGAAGATTCATCAGTTCTTGAAGTTAATGACCTAATAGGCAGGAAAGCAGCAGCTTTAAAGCGTGGAAACAGGCCAGTGAAAAACAGAATACAAAGAGGAGAAGACCATCTGAGCAGCCATACCCAGACCCAGGCGAAAGKTAAAAAATAAGCAAAGAATGCTAAAATATTGTGAGATACCCAATGAARATGAGCTTTTAGAATAAATGGCAATGAAGAAGAACTAGTGAAGGGTCCACAGCAGTAAKTCAAGACACCCTCTACTCTCAGGAAAGGACAGGCAGAAGAGATAACTGAAATATTAACAGACTCCTTATAGATGACAACTGAAGGGTTTTTTCAGCATTTGGGAGATCCCAATGCTTCGAGAACAGGGTGCCAAGAAGAATCCTTCTGGAAGAGGTTGTAAAGAAGGGCCAGGAAACTGAAGAAAACTCAGGGAGTGAATCAGTAGGGCTGTATCATGAGTTTTTCACCCAGCCAGGGAATTGCTGGGAAATATTAGGAAAGAAAACATCACTTTTCTGGATCTTATTCAGAAAATTCCCATAACAATAACTCCAAATTCGGTACATTTCCTGATGCCTGAGCAAATTCCCCAGYCCTGCCCTACAGGAGGATTCAGGAAGCAGGTAGGTGAATAAATATGTGAAGCTGAGGAACAGCCCAATTTCCACAAAGCAAGAGGGACAGTATGGCTAAAACAGTRAAAGAAGCTGATCATGGGCAAGTTCAGAGATATCAAGAGGAACTTTAATTGTGCAATTTCAAAAAGCCATTTGAGCTGGTGTGTTGCAATAGGTGACTGGTGTGTCCTGGGGCTATATGATATGTGTAAGAAACTGCTGAAAAACATTATGAAGTGGTGAGGTCAGCAGTCCTGGTCAATAGCAAGCTGAATAACTGGTTCAACACAATGATGAGCAGACGAGGTGACCTGATAATTCACAGCAGCTTCTGGAGCTGCCTGTAGAAAACGAAGGATGCAGTTATAGTGACCAGAAATTTGGGGCAAAGTCACACAAGGAGATCAGTAAACTGACCACACAYCTTCACTGGCGTGCTAGTTTATCTGATGTGCCAAGTCAGGTCAAYGTATCCCATGCTGAATGATGCAGATCAAATATCAGTGTGGGTCCAACAAAGACCARGAGGAAAGGGAGAAAGAAAGAGAACTACACAAGCAGGTAGCAGCAGGGTGGACAAGATGGACAGCCCCATTTATCTTGGAAATTTCATCACATGGGACAGCAACAGATACTTCCACAGAGATATGAAGAAGGATGTGCCTAGTGCATGTGAGTGTAGACCATCTGAAACAGACAGGGAGAGGCAAAGACATTTTCATGGATGCAAAAATCACRGTCCCAAGCTGGTGCATTTCCTTGCTCTACGTGCAGAGAAATAGACTTTTGGGAAGGTAAAACCAAAAGAAGGACAGTTGACCATTCTAATAAARTGTTATGGATTGTGAGATCTGTCAGAAATGGGAAAACCATCAACAGGATTTACAAAAGTGACAATAGTAATAGTAATAGACAATAGTAATAGTGAGGAAACCTCAGCAATCTGACTCCTGGCTGGCTGGATAATCACTTTCAAAACACTTGTTCTTTGTTCTGGTAAAGGAGATTAAGAGGCTGATGGCTGAAGGAAAAAGTAGATTATTGTCTTTCTCTTCTTTTGTTTTTTTCTTCTGATTTGTGTATTTCTGACASAGTTGTGTTCCCCTACATATTGAATTAACAGCTACCTCGGAAGACTGCTGCTTTGTAACCATTCTGCACAGACACTCCGGTCTATGGTCTGCGGACCCAAAGGGGTAGATGACATAAGAAAATGGGTCTTTATCTCCTGAACACAGTGGAGCAATAAGGAACAATCTGTAACTGTCCTGGAAAGACAGAGTACTGGAGAAAATGAAGGAAAAACCTCTCTGAAAATGGAAAAAGCACAGACAAAGAAATTGAGAGGAAAAAGGGACACACAGAAGATTTACGCACATAGAAGATTCAGATTTTTCTTTGAGCAATGAAGATTTAGTTTCCAAACACTGGACCTGTCATATTAGATTGTGCTAATAGTCCAGATAGACCAGAGCCCCRTCCAACAGGTACCAGCACCAAGTATGCAGAAGAAGATGTAAAAACCAAACTCAAATTCCCACACTCTCCTCCAGACAGGTTTGGGATCATCCAGTTCATTGAGAGTCAGGTCTCTGCTGAGGTCAGAAATCACATTATATATTGAAAAACTTTTGAGTTGGATCCCTGAAGGAAAAAATAACAGTGCTGCTTAGGGAGAACCAGATGATTTAATCTCTACTGTAGGAAGGGTGAGTGAGATAGAGGTGATTGAGCAGCATCAAAGGGTGACAATCAATTTGAATTTCCCCAGAAGTGATGTTGATGGCTSTGTTGCTTCTGTCTGTGCTTTTTGTTTAATTAAATACCCAATGTTCCGTTAGTAGCTGGAATAACAYGCTGTTCTTGGGGAGTAGAAAACCCAAGTAAATCCCTTTATCTGTTAAAATAGATGATTTCTAGTAGATTAAACAATGGCCTTTCAGCTACCGGAGCATAGTTCATGCCATAATTGAAGTGTTCTCCTTGGTCTCTCCTCAGTCCCTCGCAGCCAGTAGTCCGTAGAGCCCCATCATCAGAGATAACCTCAGTGACTCTTGTCTGCAGTGAGTGTTTCTCCCAATGAGGAGATTAGTCAGAGATAAAGCATATTACCTGAAAATAATAAGTGATTACGGTCCTGGACTGTCTCTCCACATTCATTCCATGCTGGTTAACCCTTGCAAAACTGGCTGCTGGTAGGATTTTAAATCCTTAAAGAAGAGGGGAAGGGGAAAGAGAATTTCCCATAGCAGAATGGAAAATGGGATTTTTTTTTTTCCTTGTCCTGTATGGGACTTTCAGAGCATCACGGGCGGTGCTCATCGTGTTGCTGCAGCCTGCACTCTGGTGCAGCCAGGGCTGCATTTCTCAGGGTGCTTGCAGGGTGCAACCCACTTGACCATCAGTGTTAAATGTGAGGTCCTAAAACTCCCCTGCGCATCCGCTTGCCATGACAAAATTCCCAATTCCTTGACAGGGAAATTACCTATTAAAAATACCTCTCTAGATGCTCACACCAGCTATGTGCACACTACTACATTAAACAGGTCCAGATGATGGGCCCCACTGGTGGCCTGCAACAGTCCATGCTATTAAATTATTGGTGGGAGATTGGCATATTTTGGGAACACCAGCACTTTCCCATGGCCAGGCTATAAACTGCTCTCAATGGACAGTTTCCATGGGACCAGTCTGCACTGGAGATGCTGGTTGAGGTGTCAAGGTGAGAACCATATACTCGGTTTTGTTCAGGGCCAAAGAAGAGCACCTGCACTATTTAAATTATTATTTTTGAATAGATGCAGTTATTGTTACCAGACAACATGAAACCATTTATAGCTTCCATACTAATCACTGGRAAATCCAGAGAAACACATTTCCAGAGATTTTGGTGGAAAATATCTAAGAGAATGTGGTGTTGCTCTTGCTATCAGTAAATGTGATAATGGCAGGATGTTCCCTTTTCTGTCCCTGAAAATATTGCAGGTGAAATGCCAGCCCTGTTCCAGTCCCTGGGAGTTTGTTTAATGCCTTCATTAGGGCCCTGCTGCATTTCATTCATAAAAGGAATCTTCCCAGCTCTGGTGTCGTTGCAGCATCCTCCGTCTGTCATCGAGACGGGCTCGGAGCGAGGGGCGAGCGGGTTCATCCTTCTTCCTCTAAATGCTTCGCGAGCCGCTCCCTTGCAAACTGTAAATAAAGGCCGCTGGGGATAGCTTTTCTGCTTGACCCCTCACCTGAAATGAAAATAGAGGTGGCTGCATTTCATCCTGGCGCAGCGCTCCTGCATGGGATCGCTCTTTCCCTTAGCTGTTGACAGTTGCCTGCCAAGCCCCACGGTTACCTTTGATTTCGCCGTAATGACATCCCGGTGCTTAGGATGGCTCTGGCTCTGTAATCCTCTCGGAAGCCTCAGCCAATTTATGGGGTAACCTGAGAGCAGGTTCTCGCTTCCCCGTGATGTCGCCTCTTGTTAACACTCTCCGAAGGCATCAACAAACTGAAGCTCCCTGCAGTAACGTGGAGGCTCCCTTCCAAACGCAGGCTTGTTTTCCGGAATGCCCAGGGAGCTGGCAAATATTTGCACACATACCTGCTCTAAATCTCTGCTTCTAGAAGGTAGCTGAGTGCGCTTGCCACACTAAACTGTATGACTTTATTTCCTCAATGTGTGCTGATAAAGCAGGGGCTTCGTTAACAAGAGGCAGGCATTGCTCTGAGGAGATGTTATGAAGTGGGGATTCAGCAAAGTGGGATTTTTTTTGTTCAGTTTTGACACAGATTTTCTGTGATTTGCAGCTTGTTTTTTTCTCAGAGTGCTTCAGCTTTAAAATCCCTAAAGACAAAGTCCTTTGTCTGTCTTGGGTGCTTAGACTGCAGGTTCGTCAGGGCCAGGGCTTTCCTCTYTGCAGGGCATCTTCTATAACCTCTCTCCCTTCTCTGATCTCTACAGAACCTCCCTGTGCACGTATAGAACAGGTCCTGAGGACCAATATCAGCTTCGCTGCGGTGAGCGATGCTGGGACCAGGGGAGGACACGAGYCCTGGTTGCTGATCCCCAACAAGCCCTCCCTGGCTCTTCCAAAAGAAATCTCAGGGCAGATGATTTACACAGAGGYGGAAGTAGGAGGAGGCTTCGAGGGGAAAGCAAACACTTGAAACTTCAAGGTGGGATGAGTTTGGTGGCACACTTCTCTAATGACCATCGGATCCAGGAGGTACCCCACTTCCCAGCACAGATCAAAGGCAATGGGTGACATTTGAAATGACAGGCAACCACCTCTCACATTGCTCAAATTCTCTCCCCCTGCTAGCGTTTGATCTCACTTTACTTTTCCCGTCGCGGTAAGCAGGTGGTTGCTTTTTTCTCCTCAGCAAGTTTAGATCAGCTATACAGCTAATGGCCACAGTGGGAAAATCTCCTGGTTGGAGGCCCAGTCCAAACCTTGGTGCGATAAACAGAAAGGCTCCTTTTCAGTSGTCAGTTTTGGATGATGTCTAAGTCAAAGTGACTTTGAATGGTCACTGTCCCGCCCCCCTAAAGAGTTAGATGTGATTGGATCGYGAGCTGAGACTGTACAAGGATGTCCAGGCAGCTGAAACCCATTAGTCTCTTCCGAGATGCGGGCATGCGGGTTGCAGGTTTCCCATGGCATGCGGTGAAATGTGCAATCCTCATGTATTTATTGCTAGCAGTGCCTAGTGCTGGGCTCTCAGTCCTTTGTGGCGGCTTCATCGAGCCTGTTGATGAAAACATCCGACTCTGGGTCACCACGAGACCCGTGACTACTGTGATTTCGGGTGGCTGGCATAAGTCAAGCCCATGCCATGTTGTAACTGCAACTACCTTCCRTCAGGAGCCTCCCCAAGACTTGGGTTGCCTGTATGTGCTGTCTGATACGTCCTGTTAGTCCCRCATGGCTGTAACCCACAGTGCTGTTTGCCACGCCTGTGTGAGCCTATCTCAAGTTTTAACCTTCTCCTTCCAAGGAGAAAGAGTAGTAGAATTTACCTAGCAGGCAAGCTCTTAACAAAGCCTTGGATATCTGATACACATAATGGTCCCAGAGGCATGTTTACTTTGGACTCAATGAGTGAGTGAAAACCATTTTGGAAGGGCTTTTTCACCTCCAGCGACTTAACCTAACGAGGAGAAAAGTGATGTGGTTAAAGGGCTATTTAAACAACAGCATTAGTGAGCAGATTTAAGTTCTCCAACAATAC
Organism: Eudromia elegans; assembly: GCA_003342815.1. Classification (NCBI taxonomy): domain Eukaryota; kingdom Metazoa; phylum Chordata; class Aves; order Tinamiformes; family Tinamidae; genus Eudromia; species Eudromia elegans. Next base: position 1,341,481 of record PTEX01000005.1, on the reverse strand, counting down.
ATATATGTATTTGCCTTACACAGGTGCATAAATATACATTGATTTGTATCACAGGATACAGAATGCCCTCGCATAGGTGGTGGTGAGATTCCTGCAGCCTCTTCTGCTGATAGATGCTTTTTAGGGGACTGTGAACGATGGTTTAGGGGACTGTGAACGAAGGGTTGATTGATTTAAGACCTGCCCGGGGAACTAGGCCACCTCTCCGGAGCTCACTGGATGCCCTCGTCTTCCATGGAGAATGGAGCATCTGTGCAACAAGGAGCAGGACTTTCAAGACAGCCCAATAAGGGATGTAGGTGTCTGGAAGAGAACTACAGGTGCCTCCAATCAGGCTGCCACAAACGCCCCCACTAATTCACCAATTCACTGGGGAAATATATGAAATAAAGCCCCTGAGAAATCCTCCCCTGCCTGCCTGTTGCACTCCCACCAAAGTTCATGTTTTTAGACCCAAACGGGTGAGTGACCTCACGCTGACAGAGCAGGCTGTCAACGCTTGTCCCTTGAAGAAGATTCTCCTCTTGGCGCTTTATCTGCCCGTGGTGTTAACGTGAATGAAGATTCCCCTCACAGATTACACCCGGCCTCTTTCACCTGATGGGGTCCTGCTCACCCATCGTTTTCCTCTTTCAACGTCCACGCTGAGGCAATGAATCTTATTCCCTGCCCAAAGAGCACTTGTCAAGAGGTGGGTTTACAGGGAGGTATGCCCTCCTCGACCGTGCTTTCCTGAATTAAACTATTGATAGATGAGTATTATTTGATGGTCCTACTGAATGCTGCCAAAACTTGGTGAAGTGCCTTGTACAAGAGCAAAACAGGCTTAGATAGCACTCCTGCCATTTTACAATTGGAAAATAGATGGCAAACAGAGAAAATCAAGGCCAAATGTAGGTGAAATTAATCTCTAAGCCAAGTCCTGTGTACTACTGCAGTCCTRCTGAAGCTATGAGATGTCAGAAAGCAGTTGCACAGATGGTGTACACAGGTTGCAACGTTTTATGCGAGAATAAAGGTTCTTAACTTTAAATTAAACTCTTCACATCTGATTTTAGAGGACCTGAACTCAACACTCATGCACTCAGGCCCTTTGGAAGTTCTCCCAAGGTGCTGTTTGAACATGCAATCACCCGCCTTTGAAAACCTGATCCTGAGTGGCACGCTTGTAATTTTCTTATATCCCTGCACATAAAAGGGTCTAGAGATTTGAAAAGCACCAACAGCCTCTGAAAACCTCCCTGGAAGTTTGGAGCCACTGATGTCTTGAGAAACAGGGGTGCTTTGGTTCAAGTACCTGGTTTAGGATCCTGACCCTGGAAATCTCAACCATCACCTCACCAGAGCACTGTGAAAATAATAAACTAGTTAATTTAGAGTAGTTTTTCTCTCGTAGACATGCTGTGAGGCAATGGTGGTCTTCAGGTTTTGCTTCTATTTTAGCTCTGCAGTTGGTTCTGGAGGAGAAGCTGTGCAGGATGAGCAAGAGAGCTGTGGTGGGAGAGGTCAGCGGCTGTTGGACCCGTCCCTGCCCGTGCTTCTCGAGCGCTGCCCATGCCAAGCGTTGTGTGCAGGAGTGATGGGGAGGCCTCTGACATGCCGAAGCTTCTGCTGAGCTTCATCAGTCCTGGAGGCTTGGAGAAGTCTTGAATCATGGCAGGGAATTTTTAAGAGGAAAGATAAAGGCATCAGAGCCCACATGTGTGAAGGAGGTTAAAAAAAAAGTCCATATATATAAAAACACCAGAAAATAGCATATATTTTATTTGCCTCTTACTCTGTGTCTGAATTAACAACAAGGAGGCAGACAATGTCTTYTGAAAGTAGAGGAAGACGTGAGTTGGGATTTTGGTTCAACCTGCCTCTCATCGGGCTCTTGTTGGCAGCTGTCAGCCCCATCATTTAGTATTTGAGAAGAAGAAATAGGAAGCTGAACAGCAATAGCAGGCTGCTCCTGCATGAACTGTGCTGGCAAAATGCCTTTTAATTTTCGTGTGAGCTGTGCCTGCAAGAAGATGGAAGGATCAGGCCTTCATCAAGGAAGATTAGGATTTGGAGCCAGATTTTGGAAATTGTTTCCTATCTCGTTAATGAATCAGACACCCTAGGTAAAATTCAGATCCTCCTGAATAAGCATTTTGCTTTTTGAGTTTAGCTGGGCCAGGATTTTGCCCCTAACTTCAAACATCGGTGTGCTTGCAACTTGGAGCTGGTTACCACTGTTACATCCTAAAATTGTATTTCATTTTTATTAGCCTTCTAGGCCCTGATTCTACTCCCTCTGCAATTGGTAGGAGTTCAAGGTGGCAAACTATCCCTCCATTACCGTGCTGCTTTACAGCATGCCTGGATTTTAAAAGCAAGTCTTCTTAATTTGTGCAATTCCTGGTAATTTTAGAGTGCAGACTTGGTTTCATTTACATCAGAAATAGGATCCATTTTCCCTACTCTGGAAGGAAGACACTCTCAAGGGCTTACTGAKATTTGTGTGTTTGACTTTAAGGCAGAAGTTTGTTCCTAATTAATTGAATAAGTGCTTTAATCCCTGGCCTGAGGGCTTCCCATAGAGCATTAGCTGTATTAAGAAGGAAATGGAGTGTAATCCCTTTAATATAAGCACAGGAGAACATGAGAGTTTCACATTTCTGSAAATAATTTCTTTCCTCGTTGCATCGTTTATTCTAATATTCATTTGCATGAAATACAGTGGGGAACCMAGGGCTTCTCGTTCCGCCTGGTTTCAGTGGTGGGGTATTAGCAGGACACRACTGTTGCCAGCACATCAGCAACCTAAAGATGCATGTATGTGCTGGAAGGTAACAGGGTGCAAAGAGTAATAACTTTAGTATTAGTTCACTATAATGTGGCCTACAAACACAGGTCCATGACCAGATCTCCTCAGTAGCCAATGCTGGACAAACCCAGAACAAAAGTTAAGTTTCTGCCGACATTAGAGCCAGAAAACCCTCAGAAATATGCTCTAAGTTTCACACAGACACTTTTCCACATCCTCCTGTAGAAAACATCTAGTCGATCCAGATAAAAAGTTTTGTTCTCATTGCTCTTCAGTAAACTTAGCTGGGATCCTGAAGCTGAGATGACGTTTTCTGGACTCATGTGGCATCCCTGGTATTTATTGTTTGCATTACAGTGATGGAGAATCAGGTTTGTGAAGTGATTTCCAGGCTCATGTGTAGCTACCGAAACTGGACTCTTGGCTGAGATGCAGCTGAGTGAACACAAGCTTTCAGAGAAGGCAGTTCATTGCATCCCAAATCACATACCTGCACCAGTCAAAAGAGTCAGGCTGAATAAGCTGGGGAGCCCAGAAYGACTCTCTCAAACGGAGATGTCATCTTTGCAGACATCTAAAATGGGGTGAAATTAGTCTTGGATAAGAAAGATCTCAAACTTGGTTGAACTTTGACATATTTTAAGGAGTAAATATTGCTTTGTAACTCTGGTCAGGCCGACATTCGTCTGTTAGAGCAATAGGAGACTAAATCTGAGCATCCTCCGCTGTGCTATTTTGCAGTTCATCAGAAGTTCTTAGGAAGGATTAGGAGGCATCTGGATGGGACAGTTCAGGTGTATTAGACCCACTGTAAAGCCGAGAGAAGGTCTCTTCTTGCCTTATGTTTGCACTTTGCTTCTCACCCTTGCAGGTAGTGTGATGCGGATGTGTTTTCTTCTGTTCCCCACAACAAACCTACGACGCAGGTCTCCCCAAGGGGCTCTCTGAGGGCTCACCAGAGCGAAGKGCCCCGTCCTGGCCATGTGTCCTCAACATGGCTGGCAGCACCTCAAAGAGTGGGACAGATCCCTAGTGCTTGTGGCTCCTCCTCTGGGGACACCTCATCCTGCACCTTCACAGCGGGTCCCCTTCCCCATCAGTTCCACAGGGGTTCTGGAGCCTCGGTGTCTCACAAAGGGCAGGATCTTCCCTCTCCCTGCACACGCTGATGTTGGGGACCACCCCAACACGCAGGCACTGAGGATCCCGCCTCTCCTCTCCCAGGAGCAGACACTGAGGGACACCTCCAGGGACACCCCTGCCTCCTCCTGGCTGGGTCCCACAAGCAGCATCTCCTGAGGAGCMCAGCCTTGTAGGTGCTCAATGCTGGGCAAGATGGGTGCCTTTTCCTTTACTAAAGCTGGAAGAAGTTGCTCCTGCTCAAACCACCAATTTGGGCAGCACAGGAATCCTATAGTCCCCAGCTAAATCCCAYCAGTCCCTGTTCCAGGTCACTCGGTCCCTTTCAACAGAAGGGGCTGTGTAGAAGACAGGAGTTTGTTTGCTGGTTAACTGAGTTGACTGAGTGAGTCTTTCAGGTTTCTGTTTCAGGTTTCTGGCTCAGCATGGTGGACGTGATGAGGAAAATAGACCTGTCGAAGGTAGAGCTCTTCTTGGTAGCATTTGAGTAATGGATTTGCAGTGCCTGTTGGGTGGGAGGACAATCACATCCGGTGACAAGGGGCTTGTGGCAGCCTAAGGCAGCCTCTCCTTGAGAGATGGCAGTGGAGGACAAAAGGGTTAAATGTTGGGTGAAAAGGAATGAGTATATAAGGTATATTCTTGCCCACGCGGATTGCTTTGTTAGCAAGGCACAAGAAACCTCCGCCAAAGTGCCTTGTGCTGGTACCAGGTCTCAGCCATGGCCATTCCACATGGACAGGRGAGCACAAAGCTGCCCGTTTTGCTGCCCAAGCCAGTTCCTGCCTGCAGGACGTGCCCRGACGGCACCTCCAGCGGCAGGGGCAACAGCAGCAACACCCTGGGATGCTGTGCAAGTTTTACCAGAGCCCTCACCCCTCGGAGCCCCTACAAYGCGTTTGAGGGTTAGCACGTTTTGTGCCTTAACATCTATCTTGTGCTATCTTGGATCAGCCCGAAGGCTCCTCTCATCCTGTCTCCAGCTGTGGCTCCTCATGGATGCCAAGGGAGGGGCATCGGAAGCAAGAGGAGCACAAAGTGCCTCTTCCCCCARATCCTCTCCCCACTGCCAGCAGTTTCATTTTGAGCATTAGGGCTGGTGCTGTTGTGAACAGCCCCTTGGTAGAGTTTTCTACCATAATTTCTCCAATCGCTTGGTAGAATAAGTATTGACATTAACGAGCACTTAACTTTTAATGTATGATAAGCACAAGGGAAATATTACTGAAATGTGATCCTACAGCACATACTTGTTTAACCTGGGTGACACTGGACCTCAGCAGCTGCTGGGGCTATTTCAGCAGCTCTTTACTGGGGCTCTGCTGAGCACCAGCAGCAGTCAGGGTTGGCTGGAGAAAGGAAGGTCCACCAGGACTAGAGAAGCCCCAAAGCCCATTGCCAAAAGAGTATGGGACCCTCCTACCCACCTTGCTCAGGGCTCCACAGAGCAAGGAGTTGTCACTGTTGGACTCAMCACAGCTGGCCCGGGGACAGATGCTAGATCCAGAGGAGCAGCTGGTCCTCTCCAGAGCTCTGAGGAAGCACTAGTTGTATTGTCATCTTCGAAGGTTTCCCCTAAGCCCTAGCAGGAGGATCTGAGTAAATAAGAGCTACACTGAGGTTCCCTCCCCTCATTTCAGGCCCCGGTGTCCCTGAGCATGTACCGGACCTCATACATGGCCGAATACGGATGTCAGGAGGAGCAGCAGCCGCCCACCGAGGAGCACCTGGAGGTACTGCGGGTTGTTCCTCGCACAGCCTATGGCACAGGCTGCTCCACACAGCTCCGTCCCCCTTCTACGGCCACAGGGAACGGAGCTGCTGCCAACATGGAGCGGGCACGGGTGCCACCAGCACCACCGAGCCGTGTGTGGGTCCTCGTACAGGTCCCACCGTGGGTCCTTGCGCAGGTCCCAGTCCTCGTGCTGGGGCGCCCCTTCTGTGGGCATCCCCCCGGCAGCCTGCAGCAGAGCCCGGGCAGTACKAATTACACTCATTAAGTCAGGGCTCTAATGACTGTTGCCGAAGCAGGGCCTGGGTCCTATTGCTTCCYGCGGGGCCAACGGAGCGAGTCAGGATTAGGCCCATCCCGACGGTGCCATAGGAGGCAGGGGGGTGTTGGTGATGGAGACATCTGCTTGCCCTGCCGCTGCATGAGAGGACTTCTGCAGGGAATGGGATTTTTTATTATTTTTAAGCTCCTTGCAGGCAGAGCGACCCCCTGAGCTATTTAGTCTGATTTGCTGTGCTCCGCCTGCCCGGGCCTAATTGCTTGTGGCAGCGCGGCCGGGACAGCTRCGGTTGCCCTGGGCCGCTGGGGAGACGGAGCGGGGGGGATGCCGGGCTGCCGAAGTGGCTTGATCTGTCCTACACTCCCAAGGGAGGGCRGAAAGAAGGGAAAAAAGTTCAGGCTGGGGCTGGGAAAATGACAGAGAAGTCATCATGTGGCAGTGCCCGCTGGGGCAGCGAGGGGAAGGTGCCAGAGTGGGAGGGATGGTGTGAGCCCCGGAGCGGCCGCGGGAACAACCCGCATGGATCCGAGGCGAGAGCCAGGCTCTGTGCTGCCCGTCCTCCCCACTGCAGCAGCCCCGGGAGCCTCTGCTTCGTTCCRCTCCCTCCTCCCGCCCTCTGGGAAGGGGCACCGCTGCCAGCGCCGTTCATTAACATTCCCCGCTCCGGGCTCCCGCTGCTCTGCGAGGCTGGCGAGTGGTTTGCAGGAAGCCCAAGCCTTAGGTGGCTGCTCTGCTTCCAAGATCCTGACTTGGCGGGCAGGGCGTTTAACCCCCGGCCTGCTGCAGTGCAACCCGGCCTGGATGGAGGCGATTCTCCTGAGCTGCAGTGTGGTTTTTCAGCCTATTTTATTACTTTTGCTGTTTTATCTTTACTCTACAAAAGTCTTTGGAAGGTTGTATTTTTTTATGGAGGTCTTGAAGTGTGAGCTGGTTCACAAAGGCAGAAAGAGAGATCTGACATGTTTGATTTCACTGGGTTGCGKCTCTCTTTGGCTCTTCTTGATCCATTATCAAATCTAAAGGCCTGTAAAGAAAAGTTGCAGTGTGMTGATGAGGTACTCAGGAGGCCCAGATTTCTCTCTGAGACTCACTAGGTATTTTTTAAGAGGGTAGAATCACTTTGGCATTTTACTAAGCGCAATTTTAGTTGTAGACCGATCCGAAAGGGGAAGTTGGAGAGCTCTTTAAAGCAGAAACTGGCAAGCTGTCTCCACCATGAGCCTCAGGAGGCTCTTATTTTCTCAGGAGATTTGTCATTAGGAGCCCTTTCCATCTTCAAAAGAGGACACCCCCAAATACAAGTGTTCCCAGAACTCTGCAACCCCGACTTGCCCTTTCCTAAGTGTGTTTAAGAAGTTATGTAGAACTGGGGTAGGGAAGGGGAGACTCCTGGGGATGTTGAGCTTGAGGGGCAAGCAGGAACCCATGGARGTCCAGAACAATGGCGGGGAGGAGCTGAGGAGCAAAGTCCATGAGGATGGTCGCTGAGCAAGCAACCTTGTTAACCGCAGGGGCCTGGGACAGCTCACAGCAGGAGTGAGGGCCATTTCTGGGCCCTTGAAAGGAAGCAATTTGCTTGTGACTGAGCTGCAGAATGCCGAAGCCACCAGACCCCCCAAGAGCAGCCAGAGAAAGACATTAGCCTTTCTCTTTGTGCCAGAGTTGATTCTCTTTCCTCTGTTGGCAAAATTAGCTGCATCCATAGTCGTTGTTGCCCTCTCTTCATAGGTTATGTTGTCATCTCCAGGGGCTGAGGGTCTCAAATAAYGCAATCAGGTCACTGTAGCGTTATATGCCTTCATACATCTATCTGGTCCATCTCTTTATCAGGAACACACTCATTAAGGAAGGTTAAATGGGCTATTTTTGCCTGCTGATTGATGTTYTCATCCATGACTTGAGAACACGGAGGTGGTTTAGTAGAGGCTTCACAACTCTCTGTGACAGCAGAAACAAGATRGGTTAAAATGGTAGTTTATTTCCTAACATTATGTCACCAGTGAGAAAATCCTCATGTGAGATCTATTGYGGGTCCGAGTTTGCACTCTGAACTTGTCACTGGGCTATTGCAGGTAGATCTGTGTGCCCAGCAGAGTCCCCAGGAGGGTCGGACATCTCTGTGTTGGCTCAAGAATGTCCCCACAGCTGGATTTACTTCCACRCTTGAGGTTTGCAGGTGGCAGAGTCTGGGCATGGCAGGCTGGAAAGAAGGTAGTGGATGAAGGTAGTGGATGAAGGAAGATGCCTGTGTGCGTCTCCATACAGTGCAGGGTGTACCCAGCCCATGCCATCCATCTCATCTCCCTGCAGGGCAATGTTGCAGATGACGTTGCAGCTGCCAAGTCACCTGTGGACCCTTCCCAGACAAGATCCCTGCCACAGCCACCAGGTTTCATAAACAGTCTGGGATTGGGGCACAATCTGCAGGCTCAGCCTCCTGGAGCGTCTGAGCAGAGATGAGGGGGACGCTGCTTGGGTGCAAGGGGACAGAGCCGAAGCAGGCCTAGAAAAGGACAGAAAGAGGAAGCTGTGACACCCTGTTTAACTTAATGGTACCGTTACGGAGCTGCTTTGTGGCTGTTGTGTCCTTGGTCTCAGAGACAGCACCAAAGTTCGTGTTTTGCTGTGGGCAGACTGTTGTGTTCAGTGATGCTGTAGGAACTGGTATCCTACCTCACTGTGTCTCCATTCACATATGACTTCTTTCTGCAGAAGCTAAAGCTTACAGATTCCCAGCTAAAAGCCAAGGAGTTTGCTGTACCTCAAGCACAACATTTGATGAACTACTGGGACAACGTGGTCCGAGAGGGAAAAGAAACCACCCCAAGCCCATGCAGTGAAGTGAAGAGGCATTCTGCTTTGGGAGAGCTCCCTGGATGCCAAGGGAGCTCCTCCAGGCCCRAGTCACACCAGCAGGCTGAAAAAGAGGAGCAGAAGTACTTCAGTTCAATCCTTTCCAATGCAGAAAGCTATCTACCAAAGTACCACCCTGTCACTGAAGCRAGAGCAACCCAGGAGGAGAAACTGGAGAGGCCTCAGGCACCCACTAAGCCAGAAAAAGAGCTTTCTTGTTCCCAGTGTCCTGCGGCTGCAGCTCAGACTCCTGGAACGGAAGGTAATTCCCACATCCTTGGCACTGTTTGCTGGCGAACAGCTGACCAGCCCTATCGAGCCACCTGAGGGGCTGTCTGCATGGTCACTTGCCAGCTGAGCTCCCTTTGCTCCCGCACTGAGCTGGCTGGACACAAGCGGATTCCAAACTCCAGACGGAGCAGTAGGGCAGGGCTGTGCCCAGCGAGGATTAGCAGCCTGGGCACARCACCTTTTTAACACAGATCTGCAGCTTTCAGGCTAGCAAAAAGTGCAGACCTGGTGAGCTTGAATTTGCCTTTGGAAATCTCTGCAGACCTACTCYTGGTACATAAAGAGGCCCTGCTACCAAAGTATTTGCATTACAGTCTTTAGAGTTTTTATCATCTCAGCTTCTATGTGAAACAGGGAGATGCAGTCAACCCCAATTTGGAGGTGGAAAAGAGAAGCCAAACCAGGAGCCCTTCTATCAGAGGTACCTACATTGTCCGTAAATGCAGCAGGAAATGAGTGTTAGCAAGGCCCCAGCTGAACACCAGTTCACTCTCTGCTTGTGTAGATTAAAATGCTGATGGACTTTTGAGCTAGGATTTCAGGAAAACAATTTAGTGATGACCAAATATCACCAAGCCCTGACCAACCTTCCCAAAGCAGCTGAGATCTTCCTCTGAGCTCAGGGTGGAGGGCAGCAGGATGAACACTATTTCACTCTTCCTCGTGAAGCAGCTAACTCAAAATCCTTGTCCTTTTATTATAGTAAAAGTTGTTGGGGCTTTTTGTTATTCTCTATGGGTTTTCAGAATTTTGATCTTCTTTTCTGTCATCGCGGTGCACAGGAACATCTGTGAATTTTTTGCTCTTTGTGTGTGTGGAAACTCAGCCATTCTTCTTTTTCCTTATTTTTCTATCATCTTTCCTGGTGCTCTTCTGTGTGTCAAGCTGTGCTTAGCTGCAAACTGAGCTGGCAAGGCCTTGGCCAGACCCAATCTYCTGGCTCAGTCTGGTGAGAGTCCTGCTAGGAGTCCCCTTTTTTTATTCCCAGCAGTGCTCCATGACCACAGAGGAGGACACGAAAGAGGGATGTTCTCTCTGCTCCCTGAGTTCCTCTCTGGAGATGATCACCTTAGCTCCCTTCATGATTAGTAGACACAAATGCCACCTGGAAGAGGGGCAGAATTAAGCCCTGGTAGGACTCTTCTTTCTCCCCAAACTGGAAGGGGAGTCCAGGCAGCCCTGAGGGACATGTCCTCATTTGGATAATGTCCTCATTACTTAATATATCCGGGTTTTGAGCATCTCCTTGCCAAGCCCATCTAAGGCTGTCTTGTATGAATGAGACTACTTATGTGGGATTTTCCCTTTCCACTCTGCTCCTCTGCAGTTCAGCAGTGCAGTATTCCCTGAAAAGTCTTTCCCTTTTATTCACTAACTTCTTGCAGAAGGTCTCAGCTCATTTTAATGCTCCAGTGCAACAGAGGCAGCATGGCTCCTGCCTTCCACAAAGCTGGCCATACCTGYTTGCTTAGCATCACTATACATACTTCCATCACTGGATTCATCAGCTCAATCAATTCAAAATTGATACAACTCAGCAGGATTCTGCTGAAGTGAATGGGTCTCACCTGATTTATGCCTGCTGAGGCTCCAGATTGCTCTCAGCTTAGCCCAAGGGTAGGATTTGGGTGAGTAATTGGTGGTGCTCCCAGTCTAATGTGCTCTCTTGTTCTTCAATCTCCCAGGGATGTTGCTGTGCAAGCAAAAGCTGGCTGATGGCTGGGCTTCCTACCAGCAATTCATCTTGGAGACGTGTCGGGCAAGGCAATTTAAAGCTCAAGAAAACAGGAGTATGGTYTTGGGATCATCTATTTTGAGGAAAGGTAAGTTGATGAAGGTTGTGACAACTGCTTCACATAGAGGGCTTTGGCCTTTGGTTTGGCTTTGGGCTTTTGAAGTTAATGCAGGAACAGACTGAGGAAGTTGAAGGGCAAGTGGAAGAAATGTGAAAGATCCTTGGAAGCAGCTTTGGTGGGAAGGTTGCTGCCATGTGCTCAGTGGGCATCCATCACTGGGATTGCACACCCAGTGATGCCCATCCAGCTTTGCATGTGCAGACTTTCACCAGAAGAGTCTAGCCAGAGGAGGCTGASGTCTAGTCCTCAGGGACCTCATCCTCCATATGGCCACTGTGGTCCATGACAATGCCTATTGTGGGTGTCCACCAAAGGATATGTGTGGGATCCTTCACTCCAGGCTGCTAGTTGCAGAAATGCYTGGCTCTATTTACCAGCTGTGATGAAGACAGCAGTCAGAGGTGCCATGAAGGTTCGTGACAGAATTTCCTCTTATTGGAAAGAGTACGGCTTAAGTACCATATTCTGACCTGGAGGGAGCATCATACTTTAAGAGCCACATAAAATAAGGGCTTGATAAGCTTGTGTAAAAAGCTTTGTCTAGACCAGAGAAGCGCTTCTTGCATTTCCTGTTGTRGCTAATTCTTGTTGCATCTCAGTAATGGCAGCGGCAATGGCAGTGCTGAAAGCATTAACAGTCGAGGTCCAGAAAAGGGGCAGAAGACAGACTACAGCACACAGAAGACAGGGACTTGGAAAAAAAAAATCGATTATTTGAACTATATATATATATATTCTTTTTTACTAGAATGCTTTGACTGTGACCACAGAAGTACCTACAACACAGATTTCCAGCCCTTGCTTGGAGCTCAYGGTGGATACTGTAAAGCAAATAGAACTTTCTCACACATTTTTMCTGAAGATGAATGCTTTAACCAGTAAGGCAGAGCGGGGCTAGCGGCTAGGGTGGGTGATGGTGGTGGGAATATGTAGGTTTTGGAACTGTGCAGGATTAGAAGGAGTTTCACAAGTGTATTTCTTCTTGTCCATGTTATGCAATGAGCTCAAATGAATTCCCTCAGGGTCAAATCCTTTCACAAGACTTACTTAGTCTTTTCCTGAAAACATTTTGGTTTGATATAAACTTTGGATTGATAGAAACTTTCCCCACTTGGGATAATGCCTGGTATACCCCTTTTGGAAAGAAGAAGCCCAGCCCCTGTGGGGCTGTTGGAGGGAGATGTCTCTCAACACTGCAGTGCCTGGTCTCCCCCTGCGAAAGGGCCCTCTCAAATTAGGGCAGGAGCTGTTTGCAATGTGATTCATCTGCACACTATGAGCAAACAGGCATCAACTGCTCCTGAACTCTCGCTTCTCACTGGAAAGGCAATTCCTGCCTGCTGCCTCATTCCCTTCCCTCCCCTGGTGCGCACATATTTCAGGTTTGCACCGAAGTGTTGATTTTGATCTATGATCTCAGAGTAGTTACGTGTGGGCTGCAGGACCAAGTTTCTGTAACGGTTGATCTGGGTGGCAGACTGGTCCCGGTGACAGCCACGCAGCGTGTGGCAGCATCCATGCTTCCCTGACGGAGACAGGCTGTTCGCAGCCTCCCCCGTGCCATCTGCATGTGCTTTCACTTGCACCACACAGTCACACTGCCAAAACAGAGGCAGGCTCCCTGTCCTGGTGTCCAGGTATTCCGAGCAAAGGATGGAGATCCTCTCCTTACCCTCTTCTCCATGTTCTCTGCAGGAAGCACTGGGTATCAGAGTACGAGGACAACTACAGCATTTTCTTGCAGAGAGTAACCCAGTCACCTCAAGCCCCTGCTGTGGGGCTGTGCTCGGCCACAGAGCCCATCCCGCATCTCCCCCATATGCTGTCCCCTCAGGAGGTGATTGCGGTGGACACGGCCCAGTGAGAGGTGCTGCAGCCGTCCACGGTACGTGCAGAGATCACCCATGAGGCTACCACGGCGGTGGTGAAAGCTGAGCCCCTGCTAGTCACGGGGTTTCCACAGCCGAGGCTGTGGATTAAAAGTGCAAACGATTGTGAGACCGGGTACAAACTGTTGTGACACCTGGTACAAACTGTTGTGACATCTGATATAAAATAATTTCACTACTGAGATACTGTTCTGAATGGCAGAATCTCATCTGAGGCTTCTAAAAAGTGATTTTCCAAACAGTTTCTGTAATGGGATCTTTCATTCTTATGTCTAAGACACTATATAGTTACAGGACAACCACTATATTGAGATGGGATGAAAGAAAACAGATTACAATATCTGATCTTTCAATTAGATACTAACGAAAAATTTTAACCATGAAGATGTCAAACACTGACTTGGGAACCAGAAAGGTGGTGGAATCTCATAGAGAGGCTCAGAAGTTGACTGAAGAGTACCCTGAGCAACCTCATCCCAGCTGGCCTTGTCTCGGTGGGTTGGATCAGAGGATCTCYGCAGGTCTCTTGGTCTTCACTGTTCTCTCATTTTCTGATTTGTTTTAGGATTTGTTGCCCACACTGTTCTATAATTACAGTTCTGTGGTTCTCCAAGTTATCCATATGATATTRTCTGGAGGGGACTCTGGAAGCTTGGATGCACTTCATCTTCCAAACCCGCCACTGCGACTACAGAATATTTGCAAAGTTCTCAGCAAAGACCCTTCCACTCAAATACTTTTGTTAAACCCCACAAGAATTCTAGCTCTTACCAGTAAGTATCACAAAAAACACTCTTTTGTACAAGGCAGTCCATGRAGCTAAAATCACTCAGGCAATTTCAATTCACATACTATAAATAAAACTTGCCAACAAACCTCATCTTCCCCAAAGTAGTAGTTTGTGTCAATAGTGTTGCTTTAATGTGTTCTCTTCAAAGCCTCGTTTGCTCATTGGGAAGGAGATATCTGCGTTGTCCAGGGCACCTGGGYAGGTACCTTGCAGAGCATTTTGCTTGCTTTATATTTAACACCTTCTAGGCCACCAATTTCTACTAATGTCTTTTAAGGCAGAATCACTTCCCTCTGTCTTCCTTCCTGAGCAGAGGGTGATTTCCAGGGATTCCTGCAGGGAGCAAGGCTGCTGCCTGCCTGAAGATGGCATTGCAGAGCTGCTGATCCCAAAGCTGGCTGCAAAGCCCAAGGCTGGAAAGGAACTGATGTCTCAGGGATGCTGATCCCAAAGGAGCCTGCCATGCTCTTCACACCTTCCTGCTTAGATGTGCGATCTGCCTGCTGTTTGTGTCCATAGTCTGCAAATGTTTCATCCCATCACTACTTATCTGCAGTCAATGTTTCCATTCACCTGCTGCAGGACCTTAGGAAAATCACGTGTGCAGCAGCTCTTTTACTGCAGGAGGAGAAGTATTGGGAGGTTTAGAAAAATGACCACTGGCAAGGCTGATCTCCAAAAAAATGGGCTTGGGGGTAAACAGATTCCAGCTGCTGCGATGTTGCCCCCTCTTCCCACTCTGGGATGAGATGTTGACCACAGTCAGTGCAGCACTTTGGGCATCACAGGTTATTTCCACCGCACCTAAAGATACTGTGTGTAATGAGGTAAAAGAGTCATTGGGAACACACTTAGAAAACAGAGCATAGCATAGAATTTGTAGGACAGTATTAAACCTTTAACTTAAAAACGTCTATATCAAGGGATCCCAAGGAGGCAGAGATGTTTGKTTTTTTCAGAGACCAGGACCATGAGAATATAGAAGCATTCTTAATGATATGCACTTTTGCAGCAATTAAAATGCATCTCATGGCCTAAATGAYGGGTTTCTCTTGCGGAAGAATGCCATTAACCTGCCTCCCCGTGCTGGASATGTTCTCCTCCAGCAAGTTTTGAGATTGCGCCTTTTCATCAGTTTGTTATGCTGGCAGAGGCCACGTGTCTAGGTGATTTACCTTGAATTACAAGGTAATTTCAAGCAATATTCTCCAGGAATAAATATGTTGTTAAGGGCTGATCAAAACAGGTAACCGAAGAGGAAACAAATGGATGAATCAAAAGATATGCTAATRCTGCACACTGTCGGAAGCACTAATAAAGATACTTGACCAGACATACTAATGCTCCATTTGCTAATGTGGTGCTTAACTGTGTGCCAGGGAGAAGGAGTGAAGCCGCTGATGTGAGGGTAATTGTCCTTCATGGCTGTTTTGGCAGCACACTCATTTAAACTCTTTGGTGACCAAACATGAGACAAGGCTCTCAAGGCCTGCGCTTCCACCTCGCAGGCACCCTCCTTGCCTGCAGCCAAGGGGACAGCCTGGACACCAGCATACAGCAGAGCACCAGSCTGGAGTGCAGCTGGAGGGGTCTCACCTGCCCACCCTGGGCTGGTTCCTCCTCTTGGAGAAGCTGCTCAGGGCAGATCTGACTGCTCTCTGCAAGAGAAATGCAGAGCTGCTCCYCTAGACGATCTCCAGAGGTCCTTTCCTGCCTCTGCCTTTCTGTAACTCTGTGATCTTGCCYGTTGCATCCTCAGGTTCTGCCATTTGTCTTCCCAGAGATGCATTTGTTTCCCTCATACCTTTGTCTTTCCAGGCCAGCTTACGGAAACCTTCATCGTCAGCCATTTCTGACATTGGCCTGTCTGATGTTGGCAATGATTCCTGTTAATGCATTTTATTTCCCCACTCCCTGCTATGGAAACCGAGATGGCTYCAAGCCAGCTCAAGCACACAAATGGGTAGGCAGTGGTTATTGCAGTGCAGAGTGTGACTTCAGCAAGCTCTCATAGTGCTCCAGGGAGCAATTACCATTTTGCAACAGGGGACATTCATGCAAATATATCCAAATTACAGAAGGGAGCCAGCCACACAGATCACTTCACTTGTCTCCCTGGTGCTCCCTTTGATGTTCCCGTTACAGGGTGGATGGAGCCTCTTCATGTGAATCATATAGGCTTAAAATCAAAGAGTGCTGGGGTCAAAAAGAGGTGAAAAGCTCCAGCTAACACTGGAATTGCCTCAGAACAGCTTTTCAGTCCCTTTTCTGCACAACCCAACTCAGTCATCTGCTTTTAACATCTGACAACAGGAGCTATGGTCTCGACGGGATTCAGAGAGGGATGAGATGTTGATGTGCAGGACACCAAGCTTTCCACTAGCAAAAAGGAAAAGAAAAAGAAAGAAAAAAATCCCCCCAAAACAGCATGGAGAAAGAAGCTGGCTAAGAGAGAGCAGGATCTGTCTTCCAGGAGCATTTTACGCCTGCAGAAACCAGACTTAGTTGGTCCCATCACAGGATGCAGCAACATAGTGAATGCCAGTTTTGTGGGTTTTCTCCCCAGGGCATGATCTGAAAAAAAGCTAATTTTTTTTTAAGGTGAAAGAGGATGATTTCTGTGTGAGGGCCTTAGTGCCATCTCCTGGGTGGAAGGGGATATTTTCAGCCAGGAGGTGCAAACTATGGTCCAAACCCTTGCTTGGTCACTGGTTGTGCAGGTTTACTTATTTTGCAATTAGCCTGCSTATACAGCAGTAGGATACCACACTGTGCCCATTCCCAGCAATGGCAAATACATTTCTTCTGTAAGACACATAATAGGGATATCTGGCCTAAGAAAAGAGTGGATTTATTCCTCATCATCACGATGAGCACTGAGAGTCCAGCTGTGCCACAGATGTGGCAGCCCATTTGTGGTGTTATTTCGCTTCTCAACAATAGGGCCAGACAAGTTACTGTGCAAGGGACATAGGCTTTGCCCACATTATTGGTTGCATTAAGTTTCTAGGGGAACCAAGCAAATCTTGAACAACGTCTGCACAGTTTCTCTGGTTCTGGAGTGTACTTTCCTTCTTGTCATCCTACTAAGTTGTGCAAGGTTTGGGCAGGGCAGAGAGGGGAAGGAAGACAGCCTAACTCTGGGCAAACAATCTGGGGAGGGAGAGACAGCCCAGAAAACCTAGACAGCTGTTAATGATTGTTTTTTTGCCACTGATCTCTGTATCCCTCCTTGTCTTGCAAGTCCCTTCATTTTGGGGTTTATATTCAAAGACAGGACAATCCTTGCTTGAGAGGAGAGGAAATACTGATTCCAGCCTTGCTTGCTGAGACTGAGCTCATGCTAGGACAGAGTTTTCATCAGTTGACTGCCTTCTTTGAGATCACTTGCATCACTGCAAAGGCAGAACATTTTCTGTATTATAATTGCAACAAGTTTCACGCATGAGCGTGGCAAGTCTACCCAGGTCTACTAGATGACATCTACCAAGTCTACTAGAAGGCCAGTCCATATGCAGTAGATTTCAGGCTGAAACCCTCTTCCTTGCCTCCTTTGGTGATGGACTGTCTCCTAGGCAAGGCCCTTCTTCCATCCATGCAGAGGAACAGCCCTCCCTCTGACAACCAAGAGGAGAMAATAAAGGGTAAGAATGAGTCAGTRCCAAGAAATTAGCAAATTACAATAGAGTTTATGAAGAAAAGTGAATGCATCTTACAAATCATGGGGCACAATCCTGATAAAACTTTCTGGTGTGGAGACCAGTTACCATTCTCAATAACTTCTACATAAGTATCTTGGGTAAAAGAAGACAGGGGACTTGAAAGTCAACAGATCCAAAAGCAAAGGAAGGGGATTTATTCTAGAGACAAAGCCTTGCTAGCAGCAGTCACCAGCCCCAAAGAGACATTTAGATCTGAGACCCATTTKTTCTGATTGAGCGAATGCAGGGCAAGAGGAATCTGGCCCAAGAGTGAAGTTGGCAGAAATCTGTATTTATCTGAGACCAAATTTTGATCTTTGATTTTCTGGATTTTCCCCACTGGGTAACCAAATGGACAAATGTTCTCATTGGTATCTGTGCAACTCACACGGGAACAGGCAGAAATCCCACTGCTACAGTGCCATAAAAGCTTCCTTGGAGGAGTCTGGTTATGAAGAACTAATGGCTTGTGACAGAACACTCCTAAAATTGCAGAATCATTTCTGCAAACATAATTAGAAGCTGAATTTAACCCAGCACAGCCAAAATATTGTTGTCTGCAATCTCGCTGGTGAAGTATGCAATTCACTAAAGAAGCTGCAGTACCACTGCTTTAACACTTACCCTGTTTGCTCTCTAGAATGTGTCTGGTTCACTGAAAGTCACTGTTTCCTGGAGAYTTTTAAGAATGTCACAACTTCTGTAAAATGTATGATCCTGAGCCCCACTACAGAGCAAACAACTTTTCCCTCCCTTTTTCTAAGAACTTTTTTCTCAGAGCCATAGCCCAATGCAGCAATTGTGCAATAAATCATACAGCACATGCTTAATTTTAGTCCTATGAACAGTTCAACTGCCTGGGTGCCAAGTGATAGTTGGAGCACAACAACCTTGAGCACCCCAATGTTCACGTTGTCTCTAGTAGGCTGKAAAAGCAGAATTCCCACAGATCCCTGAAGAGAAGAGCTACCCTAAGCTTCAAACTGGTCAATTAATGCATTTCAGCAAAACTTGGTTTCTGTACCATGCAATGCAGATTAATCAAAACTTTGGGAGTAGTRCATGTGTTAATGAAACTTTCTTGATCTGAAAAGGAGTTGGAAAGATACTGAGAGAAACAGAGAGAAGAGAATAACCAATGGATTGCCARCTGAGAATGAATAAAAGTGCCTGTCACTCCTCCCAGTTTTCCAAAAATCGACTCTTTTTCTTTCCCCACACTTTCTGAACTGGCTTTGTGTCTTYTCTTGTTTCTGCTTGGGGCAGCTTKAGTTCATTTAGTATTTGGTGACTATCTGCTGGGCTTGAAGGTGGAATACCRAATATATAGAAAATGATAAACACTTCARTTGTCTTCATTTCCTTCACTTGTGCTCACTCAAATGTAAAGAGTTTGTTTGGTTTGGTTTGCAGGAGCTCTTCAGTAGAAAAGAAATACTTCTATTTTATGTGTACTATTGGGTAGTAGTGAGTCCATGTTTTGTATATGTATGCCTTAGAAGCAAACATAGGATAAAAAAATAGTTTATAGTTATAAATAGCTACAAGATCAACAGCAGRTATTGTAAATGCAACTGCTTTGCCTGCACTTAGCTTGGATGCAGAAAGCAAGTGTTTTGCTTTTGTTCTGTATCTTTGGGAAGGAAATACTCATTTTTCAATTCTTCTTCAGTGAGATCCAAATGAAATCTGAGAGCTGCACTGACCCAAATGTTTTACTTTCCTCATTAGCAGGTTAATCTGCYACAGGGTCTTCAGATAATTGCTGTTTGCATGTCCTGAGCCCTCCCTTTACCTCGTGATCTTGTGTTTCTGAGGAGTGCTGGGCTCATCCGTCCTTCCTAAGACCTCTGGAGTCACAGCCCAGCCGGGCACCCTGACCTGTAGCTGACAAACCAAGCACTGATCTCTGCAGCTCCCTAGGAGGAGCAAGTCTCACATTGCACTAAGCCTGCATGAAACATTTCTCTTTTATTTGACATTGTCAAGCTGAAATACGCTATGCTGGCTGCTAATTCAGTTCTAATCTTTCCATGTCCAGCTGGATACATGCAACCACATGTGTTGCTTAGAGTAAAATCAGATGCTGTAGCAACTGAAGGAATGTATTTCCTTTCTCTGTAGGCTGTGTATCTGGACAAGACTGGGCTTCTGGCAGTTTGCTCCATAATGAGAAAATTCATTGAAAAGGTCAGCAGGGTAAATGGTCTCATCAACAAGCTCCTGTACTAATCAACACAGGAGAGTCTTCCAAGTTTTACTAACTTGGCCTTTAAATCTAAGTTCAGTGTAATGAGGTTTTACTGCATTTACCCAAGGAATGGGCATATAAAATATGTGAAAAAATGAAAAAAGCAAAGATAAACACTTAAGGATTTTATTTCAAACAATCAAGCTGTCACAGAGAAGAACAGATAGGTGTTAAGAATTGCTATCATGTATGATCACCAATATTGCACATTCTCTTGAATTCAGGTGTGATAACTTCCAGAACAAAAGTAATTTATCTGAAGGGCCAAATTAGCTGCATTATGACATATGTAACAAAGCCTCCCAAAATCAGACTGCATTTCTTACTGTGCTCTGATAACTACTGTACACTCTAGAAGAGACAGGTAGGCTCCCATACACTGAAGGCTTCATGCAGAGACTGCATTGCTGGAAAGATATGTGCTTATTTTGAGAGGCTCAGGCTTTATGACATTAGGAAAAAAAACATTAGCTGTAGGCAGCCTTGCTGAGAGGGGCCACCCAAAAGCTCTTTGCTTGCTGCTGCTTTTCTGAAAGCACTTGCTATCCCCAACACCCCTACAGCATTTCCCTGCATAGAGACCATGTGCTGCCCTTTACCTGGCAGAAAAGGACAAGCCCTACTAGGGCATCTCCCCATTGCTCCATGTATCAACATCCCCTCAGTTCTCCCAGAGCCTTTCCTGTTCTTTCCATTTATTTCTCTCYCTGCAAAACCTTCAGCAGAATCCTAGCCACAGGCATTCTACTAGCTACACCCTTCTGAAACACCCCATCCTGAGGCTCATTCATACCTCAGTACCAGAACGTGCTGCCTGCTTGGTACCAGCTGTYTCTTGTTGGGCTGCAGAGTTTAAGAGGGGTAAGTGTTACTGTGGGGTTAGTGGAGTATTCAGGTTGCTGTTTGTCTCCTGGTGGTTGGGGCCCCTTGATTCCTGAGCTAGTCATCCAGGACTTAGTGTGGTGGTAAGTGTGTCTGAGCTAGGTGTTAGCCCTGAAGCTCTTAATTATACCTGTGTGTCTATTGCTGCTCAGTGTTGCCCTGAGAGGGTGCTTGGGAGTGTCTTTCCTGCCTGTTTTTGCTAAACTTCTGTCATCCCTAATCTTCCAGCTCTTTATTCTTCTCAATCTAATCATTCTGTCTAATTTCATCCCATCTAATCATCCCATCAGTCTCCTCACTTCCTTCAAGCRTCCCCTGTGCTCTGTTCCTCTGTAAACACAGAGCTCTTCTGTTCTGTCCTCCTTCCTTTTCATCTAGGCCTTTAAGCAAAAGGACAGGCTTTCAGTTATTGCCCTTGTTTGTCTTACTRCTGCTCTGAATACTTCTTTATTTTTCTGCAAATGGATTTATTTCCTGAACTTAGGTTGTGATCCACTTTCAAGGCAGAGTTCCTTCTTAAAATGGAATGCTCTTTCCTGCCCTACYTTTCTTCCAGGGATGTAGGGGTAGAGCATCTAGGTATGTGAGCTACAGACTCCTAGGCTGGTAGCTGCTGGAGAAGAAAGGATTGATTGAGCTTTTGAGAACTGGGCTTGAGGAAACTGAGCAGAAATAGCCAACTGGAGATGAAAAAATGCCCACAAAGTCATTCTAAGTCCCCAGTAGGGAATGAACTTGTGTTCCTCATTGATTCCTCTAATCTATCAGGTGCTCAGAAAATAGCCATTTCTAGAAAAGCTAGTCCTGCAATAATATTTTCCATGGTTGCTGCACATTCTGTAATAGATATCTTCCTGTTCACGCCCTGGTTTATGCTCTTTGAAATGACAGGACCCTGCTTATCTGTATCGGTCAAATTCTTGGTGAAATATGGTCAATATGTTCTGAGGGATGGCAAAGGAAAGAATTTTCTTTTTTTCTTTCTGTTCTTAAACCTTGAAGATTAGCACTAAAACCTTGGAGAGTAGCACTGCTACCTGCTTGGAGAGCAGTACAACTTTAACTCAGCACATCAGTGCTAGGCTTTGACTTGAGATTTCAATAGAAACAGTACAACTTTAGTCTTGCTTATTAATGAACTTGACCTGTTCTCCTCTAAGCATCTCTTAGATCTGAGTGCCTTGGCCATAGCTTGTAAGGCTAATGCTCTAGTACACTATAGCGTGACTTTAATGTACATTGCAGGCAGTGCTGAGGAGCAAATACCAGGGATCCCTYTGCTGGGACTTGAATGTGTAGGTCAGGCCTGGCATGGAGCTGTATGGTGTGTGGGTTTTGTGAACAGATCTGCAGGGGACTCCAAGAGCCTTGCAGCCTTGGGCAGATTCCTCCCACATGATAGTGAATCATGGGAGAAGAAAAAAACCAAGTGCAACCAGTAACCTATAAATCATACACAGRAAACTGGCTTGTTTAAGCTTATACTGCAAGCTAATAATACATTTTCTACTTGTACCAAAGTAACTTCACACWCTCAAAGCACTTAGAGCTTGTATTTCGGGTGAGTGCTGCCTCTGCTTCTAAATCCCCATCTCTGACCCAATTCTTCCTTTGCAATGAATTCCTCATATCTGTGATAACACTATTTTCATTATATCTTGCTGCAACATAAATCAGTAAGAGGTGCTGCTGGGTAACCCTCTACTTGTTTAAGAAGTTGAGAAAGTCTTCAGAGACTGATATTCTCTGACAAGTGGTGAGCACAGGATTTTCTCTTTATTGCTTTCATATATAGCCAGTCTTACAGAAGCAGTTTCATCTAAAGTTATCCTTATAAAATATTCCATTTTCACATTGTTTAATACAAGAGTAAATCATGTACAGTGAGAAAAATTGAAAAGACCTTTATATTTTAATGGGATTTCTCAATTTATAACTAAATATAAAAATACTTCTGCATATTCAGTTTCTGCCATGGGCAGTCTACATGCGCTCAAGTTTATGAATCCTCATACCTGAGCTTTCCTTTCCCCTCTAGCGAACATGAAAGACTAGTTTTCCAACTTGCCCAGCTTTTTTTGGCAACTTGATGCTACYGATTGAAAGACTATACCTGTTAAAACAGCAAGAGGTCAGGAGYACTGGGTGAAATTGGTTCCACTGGGTAGGCAAGGCATTTTTTTGTGTTYTGGTTAACCACAAAACCATGAGGACTGAAGACTTACTTTGCCCATCAGCTGCTGCTTCTGGACATGAAACACATAAGTCACCTGTGATCTTTTTAAGATGGTATTTATTACACATTTTACTACTTTTTGGACCACTCTTGGCATTTTTTCCAGGTTCATTCTAAATTTAAAGACCAATCCTTTSCTGCTCAAGTAATGGAGGATGCTGGAGGTCAGCTTTCAATGTGCTACTGCTTTAAGAGCACAGCTGAGGAATTGCTTGTCCTCATGCAKATATTGGCTCTGCAATCGACAGAAGCTCAGTGCCTGCAAATGAAATGTTGATTATTTTTTAAATGACAGCCCTGCTCTTGGAGGATTCTGGGGAATATGATCAATACATAAATCAACACACAGGAGAGGAAAAAAAAAGTTTCAGGCTTCTGCTCTAAAAATTTCAATTTTTGTGAGTCATGCAACTCAAACTAATGTTTGGGGCTTGTTTTGTTCTTGGGTATTAACTAACTGCAAATCAATGGCTGCTGAGCTTTGCCAATTAATGTTGCTTAAATATAAAGAAATTTGTATACAAAATTCTCCTATGCATACTCAATTTACAGCTTAATTGGCTTGAGCTTAGCATTTCTGARCTCTCAGTACAGTAATTGAACATTTAAAGTTCCCTTGAGGCCATTATAACAAATGCTAGCCAGAAAAAAAAATATTTTTTCTTATGGAAAAGGCTTTGACATGGCACAAAAGATCAAGACCTGCTGAACAGCCAAAAGGTCAGTTAGCAGGAAAGCCAGGTCTGAACTGTGCAGAATGTGGAGTCGTGGGGTCTTTGGACTATTCCAGCTCTTGCATTGATCAGAAACTCTTTCCTGGTGTCTAAATATCCTTGAACTTTTCCTTCCTTTATTTCTGTAATGTCTTTATTAGCACTTCAAGTAGACATCTGAGAAGTGCTTGAACCAGTCTACTTGCAGCAGGCTTTTACTAGCAGCATCTTGTGCTTTTAATTAAAAATGAATGGAACAGAGTAGCCTTTAATGGTTCTGTGTAAAATGGCTTTAGAAATCGGGAAAGTCACCTGCATATCCTACTTAGTCTTCTGAAACCTGATTTTTAAAAAGCTATAGCAACCTACCACTCTCTTCTATCAAAGGGAAGAGTTCCTGGTATGAAGCTTTGGGATCTGGAAAAGTCTCTTTATCTGAGGACTTCTAAGTAAATCTCTGCTGCCTTTCCCTGTACCCATCTCTGGTGGAATGTGGGATTCTAACTTCAGAGCCAAGCAATTGCGCTTCAGAAAACTGAATTTTAATAAATAAACACTCATTTTTGATCACAAGTTTCTGCAAAACTAGACAGTTTTGTTGGACTTGTGCCAGGCTTCTCAAAGGCTTCTACAGGTGCTCTGCCAGCAGTAGAGGCAAAAGGCCCAGCTGCTCCCTGCTGGTCAGGGAGATCCTTGGCCTTTACACCAGTGTATCCTCTACCTGCCCAGCCATCCAACTCTCTCCTACATATAAAGGACAAGGTGGTAAAAGTGTATCTTCCTCATGGATTTTTCCAGCACATGTATAACTCCTGAGTTAGCATTTGTTGACAGTTATTAACTATCCTGTTCAAAAACAGATGCTGCTTCAGCACAAAGAAGTGTAGCTTTGTCAGAATTTAAGCACAAACAATTAAAACTACCAGGGTAAGTGCTTTTTATTTCCTTTTTTTGCTGAGAAACCTGAAGTCCCTCTGAGTGTGCCTAGAGAAGCTCATAGTTTGGCTCTTTATAAACACCTTAACTATTCATCTCCAGGATGAGTCTGCTTGGAAATTCACAACTAAAGCTTTAAAAGCCCCATGGTGCATGGTTAGCAGACTCAGAAGTGGAAGGAGCAGCTGTTCTTGGGAAATAAAGGTCCCAGAAGGAGAATGAATCTTAGTGGAAATTCTAATCTCTCTCCTTCCCTGGGAAAGGGTTGCAGCTTCCAGACTATAGAGTCGCAGGACTCATTAGTCTTCCTTTAACCAGGACTGTGATGAAGCCAAGGTGACAAATTCTGCTGGTCCAGAGAAATGAAGCAAGGAAGAGGYTGTCATTTTAGCTAAGTGCCTTKGCAACTTAGTTGTTAAATGGGGACRACTCTGGGGACTGGTACTCTAGGATTTGTTCTCCTTGCAGTAGATAATAACTGGACAAAGCTGAGAAATGCTGCAGGCAACTTGGACMTGGATTCTGTTTTCCAGTCACTGTTCTGGTCAGTCCATCAAAGCATCTGATCAAAGATGCCTAAAATAGAATGACAAGAACTGCTCCCAGGGCTGGGTGCTGCCTCTCTGCTAGGAATTGCTTAAGTTGTTTTATAACTCTTGTCTTAAGTGTTTTTAGTTAGGSAGAAGCTTTTTGTTGTGTGGGGAATGGGATTTAAGTGCAGCAGCAACCCACAGCTCCAGTAAAAATACTAAATCATACTGACTAACTCCAGCGCCCAGCTCAGGGGATGGGAGTAAAATTCACAGCAGAGCAGAAGAGAAATCTTACTAGCTTTAATATAGAAACTGTAATTCAGGCTCTGTAACATTAAATTCTAATTTCCCCTGAAAGCAGCCTTTCTAACTCCTCCTGATGGAAAAATATAATGTAGCCACCTACCTGCTAAGTACAGATGGAGTTTTCTTAGTGCATGTATATAAATCTCACTCATACCTTGGTATACCCAATCTTAGACATGTCTGTGATAAAACACCCATGGCAGAAGTTGTTTGCATCTAAATGGGAGAATAGCACACCTCTTCTTATTGAAGACAAGTGAGTAAGCAGAATTAAACCTTTCCAAACTCTMTAAAAAGATCAGAATGACACAGCTGGAGCCAGTGATGAAAAAATACAATAAAGTTATTTTTACTTAGTATTCCAGATCAGGCAGTGGAAAGTAGGTAAATTATTTCTGAAAGGATGTCTGGGTTGTTTTAAGACCAATCTGATGCAGAAGTGAGCAGAAATACATTTTTTCACTTTGTTCTTAAGTTAGGGGCTGGATCAAGTAATTMATATTAGATCCACAGACAGCACCTGGAGCACTGCCTTTAGCTGGCACCTGGGGAGAAAATTTCACAGCTAGATCAGGAAAAGTACAAATATGAGAAAGCAAGGAGCTGATGGAGAACTGCTGCCCAGACAGTTCCCAGGCAMGGAAATGTTCCCTCCCCATTTCTGTGTCACCACTAATGATGCAAATTCTTTACTTCCTTCTCCACTTTCTTCTTTCCATTCKGGAAAGGATAAGACTTTATTGAGATGAATTTTTGTCTGGTTCCTAAAAGGCTGTGTGATCCTGCTCATGGCACATCATCTTGCAGGATCCTATTCTGAGATGTCTTGACCATTATTTAATCTTTTCTATAGTATCATATAGCAAATGACCAGCAATAGTGTGGGGTTTTTTTCCCACATACAAATGTGTGGATGAAATCTTACAAAGATACTGAAGCTAGTAGGAGTTATTTCTGTACTGGAAATTAAGATGGAAAGGTAATTGCTATGCAGCACCAAATTATGAAAATAAATTCTTAATTATGATTAAGATGTATGGGGGAAATATGTTCTTAGGTTATTTTCTGCAAAAGGCTATGTGTAGATCAGGCTCCAAAGTTTATAAGATATTTTAAGATACTCAGGTGAAATTACTTAGTAAACTGCAAGCTATTAACCTTATCAGACAACTTCATTCTTCAGCTATAACTAGACCCTGGTTTCCTGGATTCCAGATGAAATGTTTTAGAAAAGGTTATTTTGCTGTTCTGCTGAAGAGCAGAGAGAAGACTGTCTATATTTAYATCAAATCCATTCAAAGTGGGGAGTGATAAGATTTGAAAGGAGATTTTCAATTAAAACTAAAAATAAACCCTAGTTATATTTGCTGCATGACAAAAATATAATTCAGCTATTTGCAGAGGCAACTGTGATATCCCTTTGTAGCACTGTAAGGTCTGAGATTTAARCTGTCTGCTGCCAGCAAAGCAACCTGTCTTGTTCTTTCCACCATTTCCTTGCCTATCTGAATTCTGATTTATGATTTTCTGCTGTGAAAWTTCTCTGAAATGGGATGTTACTGTTGTGATGTCCCCAGCTGAGATGGTGTTTGCTCCAGGCACRGAGGAAAGGCACTAGAGTGGAAACACCCATTTCACAGCTCAGCAGCTGGTCTTGCCTTGAACCAGCCTGGAAATGCTGTGCATGTGAATGAGCTGCRCTGCTGTGCTCTACAGAGGGGAAATCAAACACAGGCAGAAATAATTGAAATGGGTTCATAAAAATGTGAAAGACAATGATTCTTCTTGGAAYAGACTGGCCCTGGCACCAGGATATTTCAGCCACTTGGTGCTATAGAAGCTGAGGAAGAACACGGGTTGTGTTTCAGAAGTGCTGCCTTGCTGGGGATTCCTTTGGCCTCCTCCATTGCTTCCAGGTGCACCTTTAGAATCACAGAAMCACTATGGTTGGAAAAGACCTTCAAGCCCCTCTGAGCCCATCTTCTATTATTCTTARAGCAAATCTGGGTTGTGGTTGCCCTGATGTATATAATCCCAGGGCAGGAGGAAACTGGCAGCTGCTGTTCTCCCTAGTGGGACCCCAATTTCCAATATGGCCCCACATCCCCTGGGCAGAACCTCCACATAAGGTGCCTCACAGTGAGGATGTCTAGTGTCTCGTTGTGGTGTCTCAGAAACCCTGCCTGCCATCTGGACTAAAGCAGGCTTTTGGGGCATCAACACTGATCTTGGCTGGGAGAGGCTGAATGTGTAATCCAGGGGATCATTCTAAAGCAAGAGGACAATTATTTTACATGGAAGGATAAATTTGGTGGTTTTARATAGGATTGCACAGCCTGATTAAGGCAGGCCAGTCTTGGAGAAGCTCTCAGCTTGTGTTTGTAATGTGTAGTTCTTGTGTTCCTGTTCTGCCACTTCCTGAAGCTGGTCTGGGGCTGGAAGTTCAAGCTGTGATAGCAGAGGTTCAGTAGAATGTGTTCATGTCCTGGTCAGTGTGGTCACTCACACCCATGGGTATGCAGCAGCACCATCAGAGGAAAACCATTCCCAGGAAAGAGCTGTGTGGGAAAGGCTATTTATAGTATTGCCTCTTCTACTTGGAAAATGTTCTGTTCTTCCCTCATCTTCTAGTCTGCAGAATTCACCCCTCTGCTGTGGGGGCTGCAGTTGTTTGCAGTAGACTGTTCTTTGGTGGYTGACCTTCTGCAATGCTTCTGGCATTCAATAATCCTAGATGCCCAGTGAAATCTTCTCTCCTCCAAATTACTCAGCCCAATCCTTGTCAGCCTATAATCAAGCCAAGCAGCCTTGTGAGACATTAATGTGTTTTGTGGTTTTAGCATTTATGACATTTGGAAAGACAGTTATGAGTCATGCTAGACAAATGGTTAGTGCCTTCAAAWTTTTTTATGCAAGTATATAATTAGGTGTTGTGGCACAAAAACAGCCCTTGTCCAGTTTGTCACAGAAGTTGCTAAATAAATTTTTGTTTTCTTTTAACTTATTTGAGCCTGACAATTAATTTCCATGATGAGTTTCTTAGATGATATTTTTTAAGATGCATAGAACAACTTCACTGCTGTTGCTAGAAATATGCAATAGAACCATGAAACAGAATGAAACAATTGTTGGAATMAAGAGGAAAAATACACCAGCTATTTAAATATAGTGCATCCTGATACAATGTGTAAAATATACTATGTGGTTTCTCTGGGGTTTTGTTTATGTTCAGTGCTCTCCTACTGCTCTGAATACTGTTCTGTGTATTGCTGTGCCTATTGGTGTCCTCTTGCAAGGACAAGGAAAGCCTTTTCACTCTCCCTTGGTAGCCTCTGTGGCAGATTTCTGGTGTCTCTTCAATAGGATTTCTGTCAATTTTTCCCCTCCTTACTTGCACGACACCTGGGCTAATGGTTAGCACAGGATTTGGAGTGTTTTCCAGCAGCTGGCATTGGCTCATTATGCAGGTTTTGGTAAATCATGGGGGRCTAACAAAATGTTCACTCATTTTTTTGTTGACTCAGTCCAAGTGCCTCAATAGCTCTTGGGCTTGAATTTCTCAGAGGCTAGGAAGCCTAGAGTATAAGCAGTGCAGAGACTTACACAATGATTCCAGAGGCCAGGCTGTATGCTGAGGWGTGGAGGTGCCTGTAACTTGAATTAAAGAGCACTTTAGGAAATGTTGGTCTTACTCATTGAACCTTGTTTATCCTTCATTAACATAAGGGTAAAAAATACCAAGGCTCCTTGAATGGACTTTTGTTTGCAAAACAGTGATCTTCAGGTGAGAAGCTCAGTGGTGTAAACAAGGGGAAGATGTGTGGCCTTACTGCAAACCTGACCATCTGATAAGTAGGACATGCCCTTTTGCAGGCAAAAMCATTTTGCTTAGAAGTATTATCAGAATTCTGGAGGAATCTCCCACACAAGTACAAGGCATCTGCCCAGCAGCTACACAGAGATAAACAAGCCACTTCAGAGATGTGAAAACACAATTTCATTAGTGTTTATATGGTAGACACCATTCATGCTTCACTGCAAGCCAACTGAAGCTCACAGAAACCCTCCTGATATATTTTTACAGTAGGGTCAGCTGTTATCATGACTGCTTTTGCCTAAAACTAGGAATATTCTTCTGGCACAGTTAAACACCTCTCTTGAAATAGGGTATGGCATAACTATGGCCCTTGGATTAGCAGTCAATGTAGAAGGATTGACTGGGCAGCATAAGATCTTTCCCTGCAGGATAAACATGCAAAGTCTCATCCAGGTGTCAGATGAATGTTCAACTGTAGCTGCTCATGTATGGAGTGATGTCAGTACAGCTGAGCTGCAATGAAGAGAAGATGAATGATGCAAACAGTAACAAAGAAAAATGTCTGGGATCCATCACCATTGCTAGTCACAGGCAGTGCTTTTCTGCTTCTGAATATGCTTTTGCAGCTTTCAAGCTTCAAATTCTTCTGTAGTTCGAGAACCACAGTTAGATACCGATGGGGATCCATAACTCCATCTGTTAATTAACCTGACCCATATTACAGCTGCTTATGCTTGTTCCTGTTTTTGCTCAGATTATTTTTGTATGATTAACACCAAGAAAGAATGGAGTACATGAAGTTAGATGAGACCTATCCCACATTAAAGTTTGGGTTTGACAGTTCTGAAGTGTCTATCTCATCTAAGGGAATCTATGGGGTGATATCTATGGGGCAATCTAGAATCACCCCACTGAACCAAAACTTGAACAATTCCAGTAAAACCTCCCACCACTTAGAAAACCTGCTGTGCCAATCCAGTTGAAGTCCTGGTGTT
The DNA here is from genome assembly GCA_003342815.1 of Eudromia elegans. Lineage (NCBI taxonomy): Eukaryota > Metazoa > Chordata > Aves > Tinamiformes > Tinamidae > Eudromia > Eudromia elegans. Next base: position 1,311,486 of record PTEX01000005.1, on the reverse strand, counting down.
TTTTTTCTCTTTAGTCTTTCTTTAATGCTGGAACTATCTATTCTTGCCCTGCCTTGAAATAATAGTTGCATGTGACAAGAAAAGATCTCAAAGACTGTCTGACTCCAGCAATCCCTGTGGAGTTCCCCTTGGAATGTTTGTGTGAGTTCTAGTTTGAAGCCAGAAGGACCATGATTTTTCAACACTGACATTGCTGCTCTAAATGAACTATAGCCAAAAACAGGCACAGGTGTCTGCATGGTTATACCTATATCMCCAGAAACACCTCTGAAACCCAGTTCTGGGCTGCTGGTAAGGAGAAAATAAATTAGATATGCTCCTGTTTAAACTGTATTTCTCATATGAAGCCATTGAAGAAAAGTGAGACCACTTCTGGAGCCAGAGGGGCAAGTGAAAACAACTCTGGGTTTGAATCTGGTTTGAATGCCTGAAGTGGAAAATAGGAACAGCTCCTCACTGTCCATTTTGGGGTGAACATGTCAAAACTATGTTAGTGGAACCCATCTGAAAGAGGAAAACATAAATATATGGAGCCTGATGGGTAAAAATTGAAAGGAAAATTGTCAGATGGAATCTGCCAAGTACTAGAAATGTAGCAGATACAATGGCATGTTAAGTATTAAAAAAGCACAATCAGGGAGCACAGCAGGTGTCATGAGTCAAAGGAACTTCACTCCTTGAGCTGATGAATCCTGGTGCTTATACAGAAATCAAGYGAAACAGGCTAATGCAACCTGACAGAAAGCACATCTGAGGCAGCTCCGTCTGATCTGCAGTACTGCGAGGAAAAAACGCTCAGCACTGTCTGTGGTGGCTTCTGTTTGTAATCCCTGTCAATCAACAGAGTTATTAAAAAGTTATTCTAGAGTGAAGATGTCTGTTTATGCAGCTTCACACCCGACTAAATCAAGACAGACAGGAAGGCAAATGTTTTCTCCTTTGCTGCCTTTCATGTAGCTTCCCTAAGTACTGTGCTGAATAAGGGGTAGGAGCATCTGCCCAGGCTCTCCCTTGCAAGAAAGGAAAACGGGAAAAAGCAACGGGAACTGAATTCCCTGTCCCACACCCTCTGAGAATCCAGTTTAAGGAGATGAGTTGCAGCCTACCCTGGGCAGCACCCTGGAGTCTGCAGGGTTGCAACTGCTGTTCCAGCTTCTGAGGTCAAGCTGCTTTCGATAGGGAAAAGACTCTCCGCAATGTGCATTTCTCGTCAGGATCAGAAAATGAATGAAATTCGCCCGCGCACCTCAGCCGTTAACGGTCGCTCCCCCCTCCTCCCGCGCGCCTCAGCCGTTAACGGTCGCTCCCCCCACCCTGCCCGCCGCAGCCGTTAACGGCCGCGCGGCGGGACCGGGCGCGCCCTCCCCTCCTCGCCCCGCCGCCGTGAGGAGGTCGGGCTGGGCCGGGCGGTGCCGGCGCCGCCGCCCCGGGGCCGGTAAGTGCAGCCGCGCGACCTCAATGCCGAGCAGACCCCGCTCCCCTCCTCGGAACAACTCCAGGCAGGGCTGTCCCGTCCCGTTCCCAGGCAGGCTCTGCCCCTCCATAAACCCTCCATAGAGGTTCCCCTTGCACCCGTTGTGTCCCCCAGGTCGGGCTATCCCACCCCTTCACAGAGACCCAGCACCCCAACAGGGCTGTCCTGCCCCCTTCCCATAAACACCCATCCTTTCCCTCCCCTACTCCTCCTCCTCCCAGCAGGGCTATCCCTAATCCCCTATAGCCAGTCTTTCCCTGCCTCTCCYCAGAGCCCACCCCGAAGCAGCCTCCTCCCCATCTCCCATCGCTGAGAGGTGGGAGCTCCATGGAAGATCCAGCCCCTCTCGGAGTGCATTTTCCAGGGGGAGGCTTGGCTTTCCCGCACCTGGACTCTGCTCCACCAGCAGTGTAGGGATGTGGCGGTGCCAATGAGCACCCCTGGCTTTGCTGAGCGGGTCAGGCTCCAGCTCCGGTTTTAGTGCTGCGATGGTGTCGGTTTCTTCTCCTGCRGTGCCGTCCCCGGCACGCAGGGCATCAGAGCCTCGGGTCAGAACCAGCCCAAAAGAAACCTAGGCTGCAGTGCGAGCTTTTCCCTGCGTGAGCCTTAGCTGCCTGGGGATGAGACACCCCGGGCAGACTGAGGTGCTGCTGCTCCATCCRCTTGCCTTTACTACAAGAAAGCACATGCTTCTGCTGGACAGAGATCTCACACCAAACAACTCCATGCCGTTTAACAGGATCCAGTCCAGCACGRTGGGCTGGAGGCAGAACTAACTGGCTGCACGTACCCAGGCTGAGGAGGAGCTCCGTGGGAAGGCACCTGGGAGGCTGCCGTGAGTCACTCATTCCCCCGCTGCTGGGAAGAGCAGCGAGCAGCCGGCTGAGTGACACCAGCGAGATGCTTCGTGCTGATGGACTGAAATGAACGGCCGGTTCTGGAGGTGAGGACGGTGGGTTTGCGGGCACTGAGRGGCCAGATGTGACATCTGGGGCAGGGGATGTTGAAGGAGTCCCTCTGCACTGGTTTGGGGGTGGGCAGTGAGGATGACTGTCTCTACGCAGCCGATTTGAGAATGAGCCCTGGTATTTGGGAAGTGGCTCTATGTCTAGCACGCTTTGCTCCAGGCAGCCAGTGCTGATTCCTGCACAGATAGTGCCACGAACATGTCCCCGGCCCATTGCGTTTCACTGCCCCTGCTACCCTGTCAACTTGGGGCTGCACTCTGGCTGAGGGTGGCTGGTTCCTCTCCTTTTGGGACCCTTTTGCACCCTTTGCAAGRGTGGCTGTATATTGTTGACCTCCTCCCTAACAAATCACAGGCCCCTTTTTCATTAACACAGTTCAAGCTGTAAAATCATTTTCCTGTCCTTTACATGGTGAAGACAGGGTAGAGTTTACTGGGGAGAGACAGAGAGAGGAGAGAAGCAACCACAGAAGCTAACTTGCTAGCRTGGCTTCCTCAAATACATGTTTTACTGCTGGAAACATCCTCAGGGACATCTCTTTTATTACCACCCACCAGGCTTGTGTAGTAATGTTCTGCTTTCTGACAAAACAGTCCTGGCTCATGGTAGCAGCAAGGAATGAAACACGTTTTGAGCACCTGGAGTAGATACAGTTGCATGTGGTGGTGTGCAGATCCTTACTCAGTTTATCGAGCCCCCAAGAAGCTGAGTCTGGCAACAAGTATGTTTCCGAATTTCCTCACTAAGGTTTTAAAGTGCAGCTACCCTTGAGATTGCAAATTTTTTTTTTTTTAAATTATTTTATTCTTTTTTTCCCTCTCTATCGAAAGGTACCCATTTAGTGATGAAATTAACATTTACCTTGGGATTTGTTCATTGAATAAGTTAGTCATACTTTCTCTGTGTTAGAGAAAAACAGCAGACAGTTGCTCTAGACTTCTATCAAACAGAATGAGCAGAGAATCTAGCCCAGGATGTTTTTTTAAAAAGAAGCATAACCGTTATGTCCAAACAAGAAAAATGCAAACCCCCGGGGCACCAAAGGCTGGTAGGAAACYTGGGGTGATCCCAAATCATGGCACAGCAGTAACTTATCCATTCACATAAGAAGGCTCGTTACAGGAAGGGCTGAAGGACTGATACTAGAGAGTCTTCAATGTGCTGTGTCACTGGCATAGCGACCATGTCCCCATGGACTGGTGTGGCTTGTATGAGTGTTTAATAGCTCCAGTGCCTATTTTGTGAGTGGAAGTATATCCCTTGGAAGGATGGTAACTTTAAGATTGTATCACCTTCTGGTTTCTTGTATTAATTAACAGTTCTGCAAGTGTTCAGGAGTAGCATTTTTTAGAAAGGACTTGCTGGTCACAGGCCACAAACCAAACTTTTAGCTATAGCACGAAYTACTGATTAGTTTTCAGGAGAGGATCCTTGAAGAGGATCCAGGAGCAGAACCTGGACCTTGATTCTTCTTTTTACTGAATATTTGCTGTCAGGGAACTCACTCAGGATGTCAGAGGACAGTCTCATTTTCCCCACCTGTCCTGATGTCTTGGACCTGGAGAGGCAGCAGAGTTTTGGTTCCCACTCAGCAAGCCTCAAATGAAGGAGGGACAAGAGGATTTTTCCTCTCTCATTTTCTAAAGAGTTTTTGATGTTTCCAGATTTTTTTTTTAACTTGAAAGAAACAAAAGCACCAAACCCAGCAAAAGAAGGCATAGAAAGGAACTGAGAATATTGAAGAATAGATGGGTGTATATTTAATACACAGCTAAATAGTATATACTGGTGAAATGTCAGTATTGCTTTTATAGAAGACAACTTGGCCTCACAAACATATTTGTTAATGCTTTTCAAAAGCCATCTCTTTGGTGTTGAGAGATCTAGTTGGCATAGTCTGCTTTGATTTCTGAAAGACTTTCAATATGGTTCCTCATGCAGGGCTTTYGAGAGAACTTGAGAGTCCTGAGCTGAGAGTCTTGAGTTCCTTGCATGGATAAATAATTATCGAAAAGATGAAATGAAAGGGAGAAGTGGATGGTGAGTCATCAGGTAGAAAAGAGAGATCGGCAGTGCTCTTCGCTATAGGGATTGGTGCTGGGACGTGTGTCATTCAATATGTTTGTAACAAACTAGAAAAAATCATAARGAGAGAAGTAGTAATCCTTAGAGATATTAGAAAGTTTAATCAGGGTTCTAAAGACAGCGCCTAACTTAAAGGATTGCAGAAAAACAATTATGAGCCTTAAAATGGAAGAATAAATTCATAAAGCTATGGACTTTGGGGATGGAGAAAGGGAGGGAACAACCCAGGTTTCATATTTAAAATAGGAGACTTTGAGCTGACCATTACCACTCAGAAGGAAGATATTTGCATTATGGCAGATAGTTCCCTGCAAAGGTCAGCTCTGTGCTAAGTGCCAATCAAAGAAAACTAAACCACATTAGGTTTTATTATGAAAGAAATTGAGGACAGAGACCATCACTAAGCTGTTAAAGAAATCCATGGTGCATTTACATCTTGAAAACTGTTTGCAATTTTGGTCCATCCAGAGGCTCAGAAGAACAGCAGAGAACGCCAAGGACCGTCAGCTACCAGCCTGGGCAAATGTCTGACCCAGTCTGTGGGTGACAACAATGATAATATATTTTATGACTGYGAGATTTTGCTGCTGTTAAACGGGATTTAGGAAAACTGCTTTAATTTTGGATTTAATTTACTTGCCCTCTTTGCTCTCGATGCTTTTCTTTCTTTCCCCCCCGCCATCCTCCATGTCATACTTCACCTAATGATGTACTTTTCATTCACAGCAGAGCTTTTAATTGTCATGAAGAACGTCAGCCAGTGCTGCACATTTACAGTCTTTCCCTCAAGACTGCAGATACTTTTAACAGGCTGATGACAATGGCACAGTGATGGCACAGACACAGCAGGGTGTGTCTGTATGTTTTTCTTTTTCTTGAAGTGAATGTTGCATAAACAGTTTCCATCTGTCCTTTCATAGATTTAAAATTCAGTTGTGTTAAAGACCTCATTTTTCTTTTCTTCTACAGATTTTAAAAGTGAGAAGATGCTGAGGRATGAAAATGCATCTTGGTTCACCAATTTCTCCTCTGCTGCCTCGTCCTTTGTGAAGGGCGGTGGAAACTGGGCAGGGATYGGCCTCCAGGAGGTGGTCATTGGACTGATACTAACCCTTATTGATCTGATCACACTCCTGGGAAACACGGTAGTCTTCATCTGCCCTGTGGTAGAGAAGAGGCTGCGCACTGTCACCTACATGTTCATCATGTCTTTAGCCACTGCAGACTTCCTTGTTGCATGCCTGGTCATGCCCTTTAGGTAAGAAGTCCATGTCAGGTAAGACCTGCCCGCGCTCTGTGTGAGCATCGTTTCTTCCAGCTTCTTTCAGCTGCCGTGAGCAGGGCTGTCTAGCAGCTGTGCATTACGCTTGGGGCTGAGCTCCTGCAGCTTAGCTGTATGTCTGTGGGTGAGTGAGTATGTACACTTTTGTGCCTCCCTTTTCCAGCCCAAGACTATTAACTAGCTTCCCTTTACAATAAATACATACATAGAGAAACTTCGCAAAGGCTTTTTCCCCCTTTTGGCTACCAGTGGGCCCTGGCAGGTCATCTAAACCAGGAGCCTAGGTTTTCAGATGGCTGCAGTGTGATGAGTTCCGTTTTCCACRACCAAGGTTCTGCACGCTCTGTTTGGAGAATGAGTGCCTTAGTGTTGATATTAAGCATAATGGCTATACKGATTCTGCTAATCCTTCCAAGGTAGGAGAAACCAGACAGCATCACTCCCTCACCTTTGCAGTCTGGAATGACTTTCAAAACAAGTGGAGTTGCATTCTCCACCTTTGATTTTATGCTGCTTTGACTTTATCTCTTATTTTCTGGTGGTGAGCGAGACGAATAAGAAATCCCTTACAAGCAACAGAAAATGAATGATTTCAGATTACTGAACTTGAAAGGCTATTGCRGAGTTGTTTAATCTTTATAGTTTTGTTGCCACACAGAATTTTTATTATTCCTTCAGTCCAGTCAAAATTGGTGTTTGTAGKAAAGGTTGGTGAACTTGTAAAATAAATCTTTACCTAAACAGAGAGAAAAAAAATGCAGATTGCAATGGGAGAGCAAATGTCATTAACTTCTTTTGGGGGAATGGTTTTGTCCGTATTATCAATTTGCAATGCTGTCAGATAATGTCAGAGCTGACATGGGCAGAAGGGTCCTCTCTCAGATTATGTGAAAGTAAAGATTTTATTTTAGGGTAATTTATTAAAGAAGTGTTAGGTAAGTAGAGTATGCCTTATGAAGGAAGAGGCAGTTCACTCCGCTTGAGGTCAGTATGTAAGGGAGCTTCACAGCATAGGGAAAATTAAGTAAAACAAATTCAGAGACCCATTAACTAGTAGGCTCTGGTTGCCTTGTGCTGCAAAGTGCCCATAACTTTGTTTAAAGTGAGTGACTGCACTGTGTTTGGTATTCTCAGAAGAATCTAAAGAAGACAAAGCTTATTTTTGCATGTTGTGTCTTAATCCTTATAGGGCTGCCTACACTTCTGAATTTGGTACTGAAAGATATTATCCCAACCAGAAAACAAAAACAAACAAACAAAAACCACTGACCTGTTAGTTTATATTGTCAGGTGAAAAGCAGTTAATGATGCCATTTAAACAATTTTGATTCTAAGCACTTTGAATATTTAAAAATAGGATCTAAAATCATCCATCTGTATTTATGTGGCTCCCCCCTTTACTTGATGATGCAAATACCTGCTGGAAGCCTGAGTTCCACTACTTGTACAGTGATCTAACCTACTCCCACCCTATTAAAGGCACTGGGAATTAAGGTAGTGACTTAACCAGGAGATGGACTAGGAGATTTTTTTTTTTTCCCTTATGTAGAAGAAAGATGGGATTGTTGATGGACCTGTCGGCAAGTCAGGAGTGGAAAGAGCCTCCAGGTTGGCTGATCTGTCTCTGACTGCCCTGTAGTCTGAAGATTAGCAACTGCTCGGAGTCAGTGGGTGGAGAAGGACCTGGCTGAAGTGGCCTTGGAAGTCTGGAGTGCTGCTTCCTTCCTTGCTCCAGCTGCAGGGTTAGATGGGGCCAAACTGGGCTGCAGCTGGTATTGCTGCAACTGGTAACATGCTCTGCAAGGCATAAACTGGACTTTTCTGCACAGCAGCCTGTTTCTTTTTATTCTTTTTTTTTTTTTTTTTTCCTGCCCAGAGTGGGTAAGGAAGTGATCCATGGGCAACCACTGACAGCAGCAGATGCTATTTTCTCCCCAGAGAAAACCTGTTTTTTGGCCCACTTGTGCTACAAAAACCAGGTCACTGTGGTAAAATGCACCATGCAGAAAAAAAAAAMCCCAAAACAGAAGATCAGGCTCCTGAGGAAGGGCTGCACTTCGTGGCTGCCGCAGTGAAGTCTTRTAAACTTTATGTGGGCCATTTGGTGAGGAGCTGRCTCTGCCAGCTCAAATTCGTGTTGCTGTACCACCCTGCTGGGGTGCTTCTGGGTCATGTCTTTCCCCTGTTCTCAGCTTCTTATCTATATTGCTCTTTTGAATTGCTGTTGGCTAGCTGTTAGCACCTTGGCATGAGTGCTAGCGCATGCCAGAAATAAGGTGGTGGTGGGAAGAATCGCTAGGAGCAGTTTTGGTTCAGGAAGGGAAGTTTTGCAAGAAAAAAAAAAAAAAAAAAAAAAAAAAGACTGTCACCCCCGTGCTTTAATCTTGTAAGAGCAAGATGCTCTTCTGTTCTTGGTCTGGCATGTTCAAAGGAGCAGTTAAGCTCTGCTTAGTCTGTTGTCTAGGTACTCCAGGCAGCCCAGCGATTTCCAGCCTGAATGTTTCTAGCTTATTCTCTTTTCCAAGCATAAGTGACACACTGAGGTGTGCTTACTGACATTATCTATTATTTCCCTTTTGGTGTTTGTAAATTCCCTTTCAGTGAACAGGTTAGTAGTTTTCAGGCTCCGTGGTGTGCAAAAATGGAAGCCACCTGGGTGTACAAACAAGTTCTGCTGATTACCTGAATTTTTGCATAGTCTCTTGAATAATGTGAGAGTGCTTAGGGCTGGGGCCCTTCAGCAGCACAGGAACCTCTTGATGCACTGGCAGCAATTGTTGGGCCATGAAACAATCTTTGCAAGTAGTTTTAATGAATTGTTGCTAATTGGATGCAAACCAGGCATTGTTTTATAACTCCTTTTACATCAAGTTGATTATTTTACTCTCCCTAGATGGCAAAGCTGACCTAAGTGCACTGCAGTGCCACCGCCRCAGCTATGCTACGTTTACCACAAAGCTGTGAAGGTGCACGATAATTAAAGCTTTGCAGGAGCAGGCAGTTACTCACTCTTTCACATAAAATCCAACCACAAGGGTTATTTGAGCAGCACCCCAGTAGTTACATGAAACTGGTAAAAGAAGGAGGAAGCAAACTGTATTTAATTGAATGCTATAGAAGCATGCAACAGCCTTCATACAGCTGCCATATGTTTCTTCCCTCGCTGCTCACTTCTTACAGGCCCTCCCTGACTTTACTAGAGTAATTTTGGAATTTATCTTCTTTTTGCTGGGTGTTTTCCTCACCGAGGCATTTGTGAGTCATATAATGTAAAGTCACAGTCATCYTCCTGGGGTTTTCTTTCTTTTAGTATATATTTAGTCTCTCTCTCTCTCTTTATCTTTCGCTCTTTTTTTATATATATGTATATTCAGGAGTTTAAATACTTCAGTTTTGAACCCTGATGAAAGCTGAGTTTCTTGTTGCAGGGAGCATCTTCTATGCGCCAGGAATAGAGGAGACTTCATAAAGCTCTATGATTCATAGCTTTAAATCAGTCTGTTTCTAACTGCAGTTTCTCCCYGTTTTCCCTCCCAGTATCATTTATGAGGTGACAGGGATGTGGCTGTTTGGGAAGCTCTTTTGCAAGGTATGGATCTCCTTTGATGTCATGTTCTGCACTGCGTCCATCGTTACTTTGTGCTTTATCAGCCTGGACAGATACTGCTCCGTGGTGACCCCTTACCACTATTCAAGAAGGATGTCCCGTGGTAGGTGAGTGCTTTTGCTCAAGAATTTGGCAGGCAACCACAAGGATGGCAAAGAGAGGGAAAAGTTGAAGATATTTCATTCTCACTGCAGAGTTCTAATACACAAAGTTCTACCAAAGATTTTTTTTTTTTTTTAAATGTGAGAAAGACAGTTCTCCATTTCAGAGTCATTATGTGTCCATTACACAATATATAATCTGCAGACTTTTCACTCTCCCTATTCCTTACAGGYCCTGACAGTCCTAAATGAACTATGGGTGGCACAAAACCAGAGAAGTGTGATTAGAAAGACCTTAGCACCATTTAAAACTTTACAGCTGGGAGGARTGCAGCTGGCCTGATTTGACAGTGCTTCTGGGAAGCACCTTTCAAGTTAGGGATGGTTTCCAGAATGGGGTGGAAATCAGTGATGTGGGCTGACTTGTGCCTGCAGTATCTCCCTTGGTAGGCATTTCAGGGGGCGTTTTCTCTGAGGAGGAGGAGGAGGAATGACATCCAGGAGAATTCCTCTAACAATTGCCTTCCCCCTCCTAAGTCCTTAGTACTTACAAAGGAATAATAATGTGGGGAATGTGGAGAAAACATGATGGGTGTTTAAGCTGCTGCCAATGTTTCACTYGTAATGTTCAAATGAGGACTACAGGGTGGGTGGTTCTCCAGTTTGGTTTCTCACTGAACTTCCTGCATCATCCCTTTACAGTCTGTTTGCTGCTAGCCTGTCTCACCAGAATAAAGTCCCAGCCACCAGGTTTGGTGGATCCCCTTTTTAGACTGTAGGTATTTAAAAGCAGAGGGGCATTGAGGGCGTAGTTGTAGGGCAAAGGATGATATCTGTGCATTTGGGTATCTTTGAGTGCCCTTTTGCTGCCAAGCCTGCTGAATGTTACAGCACCCCAAGCCACCTTTGAACGAGTGGAGCTGTGGATGCTGCAGCTCCTCTCTTTGCTGTCCTGGCTGCACTGCTGTTGGTGACTCACGAGGTGGGTTCAGGCTCTTTGGGGAACATCTTTCCTCAGCTGCAGCTCATGTAGTGTATGGTTTGCAGCGTGCCCAATTACCAAAATGGGGAAGGGAGCTCTGCAGCACACGATGGAGAGCAAGGGCTGCAGTGATGCTGAGCATCTGCAGCGTCTAGCAGATCCACTACTCTTGCAGGAAGGATCCTTAGAGGATAATATAGTAATGAGACATTAATGCTGGAACTGATTAGAAAAAAATCTGCGTGTTAAGGTTAAATATTAACAAAAATCTGTAAAGCCATTATTCTTCCTGTTTTCTCATTCAGCTGCAAGCTTCCCTTATATACCTGGGCTATTCTGTAAGCCATAGATTCAAAGTACCAAGTTCATTAGAGATATTCACAGATGGACTTAGAGACATTTACAGATGGGCTTGCTGTATCCCAGCTTTCTCTCTGCTTTGCCACCTCTCAAAACCCTCCGGGACTGTTGTTCAGTGATATCCCACAGGGGTTACCATGGGGATTGAATTGTACTGGATGTTCTCATCTCAAAATAACTCGCCCCTCTCCTCTCCCCTATTTTTTTTTTTTCCTTTTTGCAGGTGCATCATAATGACCTGCATGGTTTGGGTGTACTCTTCCCTTATTTCCTTCCTTCCTGTCATGCAAGGCTGGAATGAGATCCCTGGAGTGGATTTTGATGCAGGCAGAGAATGTGTCTTTGTCACCAACTGGATTTTTGCCATTGTAGCTTCTGCCCTTGCCTTTTTTGTCCCCTTCATGATCATGTGCAGCATGTATTTCTTTATTTACCGGGCTTCGCGGCTCAAGGCCACGCGGATCATGTCTCAGACACTGGAAATTCACTACCACCCCAACAGCAAGCGGCAGAACCACCTGCAGCTGGAGAACAAAGCCACGCAGACCATTAGCATTATCATTTCTGTCTTTGTGCTCTGCTGGCTGCCCTACTTTGTCCTGAATGTTTGGTTGGCTGCCAAAGGGGCTGATTCCACTAGCACCGTCCTGGTTGACACCTTCAAGATCATCACTTGGTTGGGTTATTGCAACTCCACGATCAACCCAATGCTCTACGCRTTCCTGAACCGGGACTTCCAGCGGGCCCTGAAGAAGCTGCTCATTTGCAGGCACAGGTCTCAGGTGGACATTGGAGAAGACATGGTTTCAATAGCCACGTTTTCTAAGACTGCTCCAGACTTGGAATGTAGCGTGTCAGTGCCGGTGCCTAACGGTRCTCTGCAGGACAAACCCAAGYAGTAGGGATTCGGAATCAGCTGCCRGAGCCTGTGGTGGGAACAACACAAGAGAAMAACAYGCCACATCCGAATGGAAGAGCAATGGGGAGGAAAATAGGGAAAGGAGAAGCTGGAATAGGGCTTGAGTGTTTATTACAGCTGGAGGCATACTACAAGATATTGATTCATCTTCCATGCTTTTATGAATGATGAACTTTGCTATTTTGGGGCAATTTATTCTAACTAATGAAGATAATTACTGTCTTACTATTTATTTTTTAATTAATATTTCCTAAGATGAATTCAAAATTCATGCTGGAGAAAAAACTTTGATAATGTGAACTTGTCTTGCTCTGTTTGTAGGCTAGTGGTCTCCTACAACCAAAGGTGGGACAGCATTTTTTCCTGCTGAGCTTACTGTAACTCTCATCTTGCAGTTCAGATCATAAATTTGACAGATTTTAATAGGTTCCCTTGCATCAGTCWGTGAATGGCCRTTGGCAGGACAAGAGAGCAGAGTTAAGGCCTATGTAATGCCAGCATGGACCAGCCAGGGCTGCCTGTGCAGAGTTTCAGTAGTGCGCTCGCTTCTGAAGCATGGAGGGGCTCGGTGCTTTCATGCCTCAGATTTAGTGTTTGACAGTRTAAGTGTGGCTCAGCATTGGTCACGAATGGGCAGGATAAATACTGTGTGCGTGTGGCTTTTCTTTGGATGCTTCTGTACACTAAGATTGCYGCTTCCGTGGTGTTTCTGTCAATTATTTATGACAAGTTCCCCTGGTCCTTATTTATTCTGGACAGGGCCCTCATGTCTTAGACCCCTGGGGATGAGCAGGCCTTGCCCAAATGTTTCTGTAGAGCACCAACTACCCAAGGAGCTCAAAAGAGTTTACAGGTGACCAACACTGGCCAAGCAGCAGAGGGTGGAAAAGATACTGGGTTAAGTGCACAGTTTCCATACAAGGTTTTCCATACACAGCGTTGCTGGAAAACACAGCAATAAAAAAGGATAAATATCCTTTCACCATTAAAATCCCAGCAACAGTGTATGGACTTCAAGCAGAAAGCACAGAACAACTGATCAGCTATTTCAAACAAATACAGGAACACAATTATTATTCTCAGTGCTTCATTGGTCTTTAAACAGCAGCTCTCCAGCACTAGTTCCCTGGRAGGAGGATGAGGAATAACTGCAGGATGACCCTGGAATGGCAGGATTGCACCGGAACATCTCTGCAAGTATCTAACACAGGGTAGGAAAAGAGGGACAAGTTAGTCAAAGGCCTGAGTCTTTCCACTTCCAGCACAAGGGTAGCAGGGAGGAGGACAGACTTTACAGGTGTAGCAGAAAGCAAGACACTGCTGCCTCAACTACTTSAGCTGCTCAAGACACAAATGAAGAGGCCAAAATGCTTCCTCCTTAAGAACCTGGTTCTGCAGAAGCAGCAGCCCTGATTTATGAAGTGCATCAGTTYTCCTAGCAGCTTTAAATCCGCTAAATACCAGGAAAGGGTAAGAAGAAGCTCATGATCCTGATGGGGGACAGGATTCCTGTACCTGGCAGCCAACCTGTTTTAATAAATGGGACGAGGAATTGGGTTCCAGCCCMAAAGCCATCCAGGCTGTCAGGGAGAGGGGACAGAGGAAAAGAACAGACATACTCAGCCCTGCAGTGGTTCCAGACGACAGAGTGAAGAAAAGCCCAAGACCAGAGCTCCCTTTTGCAGCGGTATTAGCCTGTGCTCAGGTGTCCCTTGTGTCCCTTGGCAAAAAAAAGGAGTTGGCAGAAAGGCACATGCTGATGTCCATGGCTACAGGAATACAAGGGACTTGTGGCAGCYTCATAGTTGTTCTCTAAATTTCTCAGAGCTGCTCATAAATTAATGGGTGAATGAAACATCTGATGTTCTGATGGTCCAGAATCTAGGACACAGACAGCTGAGAGCACAAGCAAGGAAATCCTCTCATCCACTCTGGTCTTATCACAAGGCTGCAGGGTGCCACTGCTTGGAGTGGCACTTCACTTCAGGTGCTAGTGAAGTATCACAGCAAAGCACCATGATCCTCTGAAGGACCCAGCTCTAGCTTCCATTTAAGGAACTGATTTCAAAGACTCCAACTGCAAAAATTTAAGCTTGGAAAACTTTTTTGTTCTACAATAACAAAATGCATTTGTGCAAATGTGTGAAAATTATCCCCTCTTCCCCCTCTGATAACACTTGAGATTATGTCCAAGMCTCCATCATCCACACCTCAGCTTTTGAGAGCTCAATCCTCCCCTTTTTCAGATAGTATCTGGCTTTAGAATGACATAGATATACTTATCTTTACATACCATCTGCACTGTGGTAACTCTTGAGAGAGGAAGGCAAAGCAAGTGAGATAAAGTGTCTCTGCTCTGGCTGCCCACGGCTGCCATCTGCAGCCCATACAGGGTTTCAACACAAGTAACTCCTAGAGTTTTGCTCTTTTTTTAATAAAAAAGTTTATTAAATCATTTAGACTTGAAAAAAGTCACAATAATTAATGCACCCAACAATTACAGTAAGTGCATTCTGTACACCACCAACCCAAATGGATTGATTCTGTATTTTATAAATAAGAAATAACATATTTACATTGAGAAATAAAAGCATGGTATTAGGCAGTTAAATTAGCAGATTACAACAAGTGCCTACCAGTTGATTTTTTTTAAAAAGTACAAATCTACAAGATTACATAGGACACGTATGACTTCATTAGGTTTAAATCATCAGAAGCACAACATTTCGTACAAATTTCTTTTTACTATGGCTCTTCCAATCATTGTCTATAAACCCTTTTTTTTCATGGCAAAAAGTTCCTTTTCCTTTTCTACAAGTTTATCAGTATAAAATGCATTCCCTAAGAACTACGATAGTGCGGAAATACGAAACAATGTCCTCTGATGACTGACTATGGAGAGTGACTGTATGTACAGGTGTGGTACTTTTTTGCTTTAAAAATAGTGCAATTTCAATTTACCCACCAGGGACAAAAATGGAGTCATAGTTTGTTTCAAAAGCATCTTCATTTCAAGAGCAAGTGATCTGGATATACACTCACTAGGCTTAGAGACTGTAATTTGCACTATAAAAATACAGTATTTTAATTCTATTTACATGTTACAGATCTCTCACTTACCCAGCAAGCTGACATTTACAAGCCTCAAAAAAAAAGATAATGGAGCGCAAAATCAGTAAGCACAGTAGCTGGACCCACCCACTGAGAAGAGTTAAGAAAATGGAATGTGAAAAGTGTAGTTACTGCTTTTCCTTGGCTGTCAGAGTAAACCAAAATCTGTCCAATGCATCTTATACATTGAACATGGGGAAAAAAAAGCTTAAGTAAACTATTTCTGAGATAGACATTCTGCAACATAGGATCCTTCTGCGGAACAATCCCTTTAAAGCCTGTCGAGTGGAAGAAGGGATCCTGAGGATATTTATTTGCTTGGTTGTCTCGAGTGCTTATTTCCTGATAAACTCATTGTCCGTGACCTCTGTCTCAGCACTGGTTTTGCTGGGAATTCCAAGTCTTCAAACACAGGATTTTCTATGATCACYGCAGCTTCTGGTCTCTCAGTGGGGCTCGGAGAGAGCATGTCCTTCACCATGGTGTACTGAAAGACAAGGTGAGATGTGCTACATGAACCATTTCAGAAACTCCTCCTTCTTTAATGTTCTGACGTTAGTTGAGGCCCTAGGAACAACTGGAAAGTGTCCCCAAGTGCTTTCTTAGTGATTTGGGTATTAATGTTCCAGGACAATAAACCTTTYAAAACATATCACTGTGCTTCCACTACCTACCTCTATTATCAAGGACTACACTATTTGRCAGATGAAATCTGACCCAAAGTTCAATCGAGTGATAAAAACTTGACATTATTTGCTATCGCAAGAATTTGAAAATCTTATATGAAATTTAACTTATTAGCAATTTTAAAGCATCAGTTTTAAGCTGCCACATGCACTAGTTTCACAAGGCAAGTTGGAGTTTTCCTTGAACTGTTCAGGTACTTTGAAGATACGTCTCAAACCTGATCACCAAAAGCACTTTCCAGAACATCTTGGAGTGAGAAACACTGTATTCTGAGTGAACAGCTCCCACGGAGCCCAGCACCTTTCCCTCGGCCCCCTGCAGCTGTGCAGGAAGACAGCCTGGGCTCTGAACTCCTGTGCTAAAGCCACCATGAAACCTAGAAGCATCTYAAGTTTTGCAGGGCTTTTTAAACCTCCTCATTACCTGAAACTCTACCACTTCAAACATACAGTTCTCCACTTGCAAGATCGAGTTCCTGGAGCTAGACTCCATACAGCTACAACGCTACCTGTCTAGAATTCTCTGCACTTCATGTACATGGACTCGTTGCAAGAAATCATGTCAGGATTTAGGTGAACTGACAACAGGTGACAAAAGGAAGTCCACTAATGTCTTACAGCTACTGCAGTTAAATTAGGTGACAAAAACATGGGCATGCACAGAACCACAGAATGGCTGTGCCTGGAAGAGACCTCTGGAGATCAGCTAGTTCGACCCCACATTATAACATTTTAGTTTTGAAGCACTGTAAAATACTGGACAGAGAAATGCAGCTTAAAGACATGAAAGGTAAAACTTCTGCATTTTTTACTTGCAAAAACAAAATCAGAAAATAGCTAAAATTACTAGCATCGGATATGCTTACCTCTTGTGCATACTTCTGAGTGAACAATGATGGGAACTTCAAATTTCTGACATCACTTAAGGTCTGTAAAATATTAAGAAAAACAATTTTTCCAAAATACCATTTTCCAACAATATATTTTTATTATTTTTCAAAAATATCCCAACTGTGCAAACAAATCATTCTGATAAATGAAAGGCTTGCTTTTAATTATCGTTTTAGTGGCTCAAACTACAATGTACTAAAAGGTACACACTACTGTTTCCCTACGTATACAGTCTGCACTAGAAATCGTGTTACAAGAGCTCTGATCTGTGTAACTTTGAAGTGTCCAAATACATAAACTTGCTCTTTCCCACTTCGGCTCAGTGAGGTCAGAGCTTGACCACCTGCAGCCTCCAGATCTTCAATACCAATCTGGGGCACTCAAAACGCCGAGCTCTGTCTTGGCTCTGTAACCCCCAGTCTTTAGTCGGGGTTAGCAGATCTATCAGCGCTTTCAAAGGCAGTTCAAGTGACCCATTTACCTGTCAGTACAGCGAAGCTGCTCTCCAGTACCTGCCCTTACGTTCATGACAGGAACGTTGGCTCCATCTAGTGACAGTGTTTTACACTTTCAGCCCCATCATTTGCAGCAAGCTATCTTATTTACATAAATTTGGTAATTTCCAGCRAGCCACAACCTGCTTTGGTATGCTTCTAGACCAGAAAGACAGTATGCAGGACTCTGCATCTTTTAAGAATCATCTCCTTTATGAAAAAAAAAGCATAAAATAAATAATTTTGAAAGAATAAAATAATTCTCAAGTTGAAGTCAATCCCCTACTGTTTCACTGAAGGCGTGTGCTGATCATTGCAGTGGTGGCTAAGTCACACTTCTGAGCAAGATAAAATTGAGCTCTGTGCCAATAAACAGCTCAAAAAACCCCCAACTTCTTTTTTACCAATCAATCTGAAATCTGATCTGTTTTCAAACATCTTATTTGAAAACAATCTGCGCTGCCACAGACTAACCACTAACAGCCTGAGGCAGTGAGGCCTCTTGTATTTCTCCTCTGGGAATTTTTCTGCTCGTCAGACACTCCCAAGGATTTGCTGCACTGCCCGGTCAAGCATGGAAGAAAAAAAATTGGGAATCTGAGGTAATTTAGGATTTGTTTTCCTGATTAGTTTGCTTTGCTTCTATATTCAGGGTCGACATTGGAAGGGCAAAGCTCTTGTAGTCACTGCTGCATAAGATCCTAATGATCAAGCAAAACTGTGGGGCATATGTCCCAGGCAAGTGATTTTTATTTGAGGAAATACAGGGAAATTTAAGCTGTTTGCAGTACAAGTTAAGCGACTTCACTCCTCTAGAATATGCTCCTTAGTGTCATATAAACTAGAAGGCTGTAGCAGAAGAATGCAAGAATAGCAGAGCTGAAGCACTTGGTCAGGCTGGTTTCATGGTTTTGTTCAAGATGCTTCTACATCTCTGCAAGAAACAGTCTGTCCTTAAAAGAGGAGTGAAACACCAAGCATATCCCAGTGACAAATACAAGTTATAACAATTCTCTTGTCTTTCATGGATAGGTCACCGATCACCAGSTACAGGAAAAACTGGCTGTAGCCCCTGTTCTTCTGTATGAACTTGTTCCTGATGGCAGAGATGGATATCACATGTGTTTTAATAGCCGAGAAAAATAATAATGCACCATCAAACCTTGCAAATTCATCACTGATGCAATGAGAGGTCATTTTGTTACTGGGTAGATGGTGCTTTAAGATGAACAAGACTCACAGCCAAGACTTGCTATAGGCAAAGCTAACGGCAGCTTCCACTCTATGTTTTGAGTGCAAAGCACTGGAGGTGCAAAAGGAGGAAGGAATGGCAAAAACTCAGCATGGGTCAAATTCTCCYATGAAAAACAGACTGACAGGCTTGAAGTCACACGTGTATCTGTTGCTGAGATCCCGTGTGTTGTGGTTCAACAGTTTCTCTTGGCTTGACAATGGAGGAAATTTGTAAAGAAATYAGGACCTCAATTGGATAGCACACACTAGCAAGACTGCAATTCATTCCCAGGATTCAGGTGGTCTGTAAAAAGCAGTTGTCCTTCTAATTTCAAAACCAGAACCAAGAAGAACCTCTTGCAAAAGCTTTTCCAAGTGAAAGGAGATTTTATACATGCGATCAAACAGCAGATAATCCTTGCTAAAATGTGATACCTACCCTGACCCTCTCCATCTGTGTGCTGAAGGGGTAAAGCAGCTCAAAGAGAATCAGCCCCAAGGAAAAGATATCCACTTTGTGCGAATAGGTGTTCCCATAGATCTGAAAATCCAAAATTAGGGTGAGGTCAGTCTAACTCCTCACAACATGGAAGGACGCACTGTGTGATCAAACCCCACCCAGACAAGCCACGAAGCGACTGGTTCTGCCCAGAGTTGAACACCCCCGGSGCAGGTTTCCTATCAGCCTCTGGGCGCACAGCCAGACTTCACCAAGGGAGCAGGAACCCGCTGGGCTCCTGATCATCAGCTCCCCCCAGCAGACATGACTGCCAGGTAGAGTGTGTCAGCTTAAATCTCAGGTACCACAGCGTGTTCTTTCTCATCTACTCTGAATTCATTAGACACTTTGTTCTCTCTTAAAAAGACCAGCAAGATTAACTAATGCAACTAAGCAGAAATCATTAGGCAAACACTTCTTGTTGTGATAAATAAATAAATAAATAAATAAATAAATCTTGATTTGGGAATTGAGTTTCAGTCAGAATTTTACCTTGATGGTTACAATAAAAGAATTTAAGTCACTCGAGTGCAACAAGTCACTACGCAGAACGAGTGCCTGATGTGAGAGTTCCTGGGGATTCACACCCGCCCCAGGCCCTGCTGCAGCAGGGAGCACCAACCTGCTCGGGGCTCATGTAGAGTTTCGTCCCTACTTGTCCCGTGTGTCTGGCATAGGCCGGCATCGGTGTAAGGACCGACTCCTCCTCCTCGTCTTGGTCCATGGCAGTCACCAGTCCAAAATCCCCAACCTTTACTATGTCGTCCATTGTGAAAAATATATTGGAAGGCTGAAAAAAAAATAAAGTGAAGAGGAAAAAAAAATACATAAGTAACATGCTGTTCTGCATCAAACACACAGCCAATTCGMATCTCACACTGGAGTTCTGATTCTCAATCATTTTTTTGGATCTCCAACAAACATCTACCTACAAAATTTTCAATTGGCTTCCAGCACACCATCTTAACTTGAAATTACAGATACATCTGTAAGTCTAGGAACAAGGTCCTCTCCTTGCTTGTACTGACTGGCCCTGGGGAGAGCTGTCTACCCAACAGAATTAGAGGTTTTGGGACTTTGCAGTAACAAGAGCAGCAACACTGATGCCCTGGCTGAACCCTGTGTTAGTTCGCCTGCCCCACACMACTGTCTGTGCTTCAAACTGAGGACAATGGACACTGAAATCGAGGGGAATTCCTCCCCTTCCAACAAACACAGAAATCGGGAAGACGCCTCTTGCTTTGCAGAGAAAACCATCATTTCCGACCGGCGTCACCTTGTGCACAGAGTTGCTGCAGACTCAGGAGGGCAAAACTCCCTGCTCCTGCACCCCCAGTGAAGCAGAGCCAGCAAGAGCACGCTCTGAAGCAAGGCAGGGGCTCTGAAGCAAGGCAGGGGCCCTGCGCTGGCACTCAAATCAGGAAAGCACAACCGGGTTTAATTATCTCATCTTGTGCACAAAGACATTTCAGATTCTTCCACCACAGTAAAAATTCCCAAGTTTCCACATAAAAGAAGGATGTAATCACATCTGGAAGACTACTGTTCAATTCAATTAAGGCTGCAAAAAAAGGGGCTTTTTTTTCAGTTCTTTGATATCTCATTTGATCCAACATGTTTTTTGAGCCGCCAAAGCACRGCTGACAGCTCATCCTGGGAATAACAGCCAATCCACCTGACAGACATCATTATTTTCCTCTCTTTCAAGGAATTAGAAGTGCAACCTATGCACTTGCTTACCGGCTTGCCTGAATTTCTACTCACTCGTCATTGAGCTATGTCTGATGAGGAAGAGCCTAACGAATATATCTCAATATGTGCTGTTAATTTAATAATTGGTTTTAATAAATCTTTCACTCGTTCAGTATGCACTCGTGCAAACCTATTTTCACACAGGTCCAACCTGTTCTCACTAGTGAACGAGAGGAGCTACAGTAGAACCAAGCAGAGGTTAGCAGAGGAAAACCACATTCACAGACTGGCTTAATAGGGCTGACAAACAAAACAAAACAAAACGCTTTTTATTTTGACCAAATTAACAAATACTAGACAAATAAACCTCTAGATATAGGAATAATGTCTATACATGCACAGGAAGTTTTCTGAAACATGGAAGTTGCTCATTCGARGAGATTCTTTCCAAGTTGTTTATACCAAGTAAACAAAACCCTCTCCTGTTCAACTTCCTGTCAACACTGAACTTTTAAGATGTTCCAGCCAAACCCTATGTAACTGCTGATTGACACCAATGTAAGCCAAGATGTACGTAACCTTGCTGACCAGTGATCCCAGCAAAGACTGCAAAATATCAAGTGACTGTATTGTTAAGAAATGCTATTCATTAACACATCTAGCAACATATTAATATATGGATTAAACTTCTTGTGTGCTAGGTTTCTCAAGCACTACAGATTTTCGGATGGCTTGTGTTGAGAAATGCTTACTGCTGATGAGAAAAGAAAATACTTGGACAGGTTACGAGTTTTTCCAACTTTGGCATATGCTTTTAGTGTTACTGAACTTGAACTTTTATTTTCCTTTTAACAGACATGTCTGATATTTTCATCTTTTGCCCTGCTTGTAAAGACCTCCAGCCCTCAGAGATGTTATATGAGACCATCTTCATCACGATTCCTACTTGGTACATGGTCAATGTGTAGATTTTGGTCACTGGTAATAGTGACACTTCCAGTACGAAGTTTCAGCAAGATAAGGCAACATAGAAGAGGTACAAAAGGTACAAAAGCAGTACGTTACTCCTATTCCAACTATCTCAAATGCCAGAGCTAAAAGCAAACAGCTTTCCCATGCTGTACAGCACTCACTAGTGGCCATAACATGCTGCATCTAACCACACATTAAAAAGACTATGGCAGTCAGCATTGACTTAGGAATTCAACTGCAGAATAGTTTACATTTCAGTCCCAGAGTACTACTACTGTCCTTTTGATTTCTGTAAGCATGATTAACACTGCTGCTCTTGGGCAATGTTGCTAGAGAAAGAGTAAGGAGAAAAATAAAGAATGATCTGGTTCACACCCAACACAAGTTTCACACTAGAAGTTTTCCTTGCCATACAGCTCAGCAACGAGCAAATCTGCCAAGGCACAAACCGGAATTAGAAACGCTGTAACAAACGCAGCAGATCTGTGGCAGGTACAGCTCGTCTTGCTGTAGGAAGAGTTGAGTTGTAATGCTAAATGTTGATTTCCTGGAGCACTCCACTCCCACACTATGGTGAAAACAACAGTCTTAGCTTTTGCAACACCCATTTGATACTGGCAAATATCTTAGGGTTTCTCTCCATTAGCCCCACATTTACATATATATACAAGTTACCTGTAATCATATGATTTCTCAGTTTAAAGCAGAACCTAAAATTGAGCTGAGAGGCAGCCAAACGTGCAACGATCCCCAAGCTAGTAATGCAGTAAGGTGGCAGCTGCTCTGTGCTGCCATTTGAATTGGTCCCTGCRCTTCAGGAATTTCACAGTACCAGAGACTTGTGTGTGATAACGTGGGCACAGATAATTCAATTGCCATAGCTCCAAAGATAACCTCACAACTGTAAACCAGAGAATCTTTGTCAAAAGGACACAGCCAGCGATTACAGTTACAGCTACAGCTCGGAAAATTCAGGCATTCAGTGATGTTCATGCAAATAGAGAAAACATTTCCTATAACATGCTGCCAATACAAACCTTGAGATCCCTGTGCATTAATCCTTTGCTGTGCAGAAAGTCAACCGCTTCAGCGATCTGCAGAAATATCTGCAGACACTCTGTCCTTTCCCTCTCCTCTATCATGCATCTTCTGCTCATCCAGTCTTTAAGGTTCTCTTTCCTGCAGAGCTGCATTTGGATGTAAAGATACACTTTGGGAGAGGTGGGTTTGACTTTTTCTGTTGTATTTTTAGAGAAGTCCAGGCTTAAACTTGTTGGCCTTGGTGGAGAAATTGAGAGGGGACTTCCTGAAGCAGATTTCCTGTCACTGGACTCTTTTGTACTTGTAGGCTTTTCCTCAGATACGCTTCCATCATGGGAAACATCCACTTTATCCTCCTTACTGGAAGCATTTCCGCAGCCAGAATCCTCAAACACGATTGAGGACGACGTCCCTTCCCTCAGGTGTCCCACAGGAAGAGCTGGAGGGCACATTTCAAAGGAATGACCCAGCTTGGTATTGTTGATGGTACTGTCTTCCACGTCACAGCCCATAAGAACACTGTCCTGCAGGTTTAACAGTGGATCTTCTGACTGGTGCAAGTCCTTGTCGTCCATGGCAGAAAATTCCAGAGGAGAAAACTGGCTTTCCGATGAATCCGACTGTCCGCAGGGTATCCCCACGGAAAAGGACCCTACCCTCTYGGATGAAGTGGCTATAACTTCAATGTGTTCTTTTGTAGAGAATGGCTCCGTTCTAATCTTAAATGATGGCACGTCCATTGGACTGGGAGAACTGAGTGGCCAATCAGTGCTGAAAAAAAGGGAAAAAAACACGATCAAACAGACCAMTACTACAGAACTTCCTCCCATCATAAATGCATTTTCAGAAGACTATGTTTAAACAACTGCTTGCTTGGTGAATAGAAGGCACCCTAACATAATAGCAAATGACTCTGAGCGTGGGAATTGCTAATAACCGGAATTCWGCATCCATTTCTCTCAGTGGGGATTATGTTTTCTCATTGAGATAAATGTATTGTGCTAAATATCTCATGAACTATAAAAGAAAATTTAGCTGCCTCCCTCTGTGCAATCGGGCTTATCTTCAGCTCAAAACATTCACTTCTTTTGAACATTTATTGCCATGTTGGAAGAGTTAGAGCTGTGAAATGTTAATTCAGTCCCTGAAATATAAAGGTCAATGTATTCAAAAATTCTAAGGCATTTTAAGATGTTACTATGAGATCACTATATAGTCTCATATTAAGCCTCCTTCTTTCCTTGACACCTTTATAACTGCTGCTAACATAAATTCACTTTTTTTCTTCATTTTCAATACCCTCTTCATCTCCTCTTTTAGTTAATTTTCTGTTTTTAACCTAACTCTACCAAACGCTACAGACCACCCACATAAACTAAGACAGCAAACAGGAGGGGAGGACAGCAAAAAAACCAGAACAAAGATGACAGAAATACTAAATCTCAGTAACAAACAATRCCCAATCTTCTACCAMCCMAAKAAGAAAAGTTAAATGAAGACCTASAGCATGTTGCCCACCCTAAAAAAGRGTCTCAATACATCYSTAATAATCTATTATCTCTTTCCTGACTGGTGTTGTCATCTTCTTGGATAGTCAACCACGTCTCTCATTCTGTTGATGAACATCATCATCGTCGTAACGTTCAACTGCTGCACAAATTCCATCTCATCTCAGAAACGAGTTACCTCTCGTCCTTTAACCACTGCTCATCCATCTTCTCCTGCCATCGCTCCGGGGGAGCTTCCAGCCACGCGTTGAAATACCGCACGATCCCTGGGTGCTCAAGCTTAGCCAACGCCTTCACTTCCCGCATCACCTTTTCCCGAGCCAGCTCCCTAGGGATTTGGGTGAGGAGGAGGGAAACAGAGAGACAAGGTCACGTGAAGCAACAGCACAGAACGGACATTTCTGCAAAGGAGTTTAACCAAAGCTAGCCTGGTATAAAGCAGGCTAGTAGCACTGTTCTTCACACCAAGACACAGAYGTGCCTTAAATTCCCCAGAATAACTCCTTCAGGTTAGAAGTGTAGGGGAGCAGCATATGCTCATAAGGGCTAATTATGGAGTTATCTCTTTTCAAATAATAACGGGCAACAAAACTTATWAGAGAAACTTCACCTTGCTCTCAGCTCTTTACAAGGACAAGAAAAAGGTACGCTAAATGGCAATATTCTACTAGGGATGTAGAAGACACTGACACAAAAGATGACAGATCGTTACACCTTAGTGTTAATTATACCTTTCTTTAATTGGCAGAACTTTAGTAGGAGACTGTGTAAAGATCATCTCCATTTACAGATAGGAAAACAGGTAGCCTGGTACTCTACAAAATCTCTCTTCATGAGACTGTAATTGGTTCAAATGAAGTCAAAAGAGCTTTATTTAATGGATTTTAATGTTATAGGCTTGAAAAGAATAAAGCAGGCTACCTTAGTTTTTTGAACAAAATCTTTAACTTAAATAATCCGACTTAACACATTTAAAAAAATAGTAATTCTAGATTTGATAGCTTTACCCCCTCCCTCTACTGGCCTGCCTGTTGCTGTTCTAACTCGAGATTTCCAGAAGCAGTGTCTCCCATCTCCCACTAAAAGGAAGTGCTGCAAGCTCTGTGTAGGGGAATTCAGCAGCATGGCTTGACCACCTATGACTGAAAGAAAAGGTAAGGGTTGTGGGACCAGAAAACGAAACAAATGGACAAATGGAGTCAGAAAAGCTGAAGAGGGAGGGAGAAAAAAAAAAAGGGGTTGAATAGGAGAGGTAAAGAGAGGAAGGAGAGAAGCAAATTAACAGTGCTACACATCACTGGTCCTGTTATCAAAGGCTTTATTCATCTAGGCAATCAATGGAGATCCCATGTAGCCTGGGCATCCTTTCTAGTGCCCTGCTATGCAAGTATTTTAGCCAAGCAGGTCACCCTTCTGCTGTGATTACACATGCCAGATTCTCAATGCCAAAACTCAATCAGCCCCCCAGTAAAAAAGTATGTTATTCATCCTAACGTAATAATATCTGGAAATTAATTCAAGAACAGATGGTTCAGTGTAGGATTGGATTCCACAACTCATTACTCTGTCTGTGTCTCAAACTCATTCATTACCTGTTGGGTAAACGGATCCTTTTGATAGCATAATTGCAGTCATCTACTTTATTTTTGGCCTCAAAAACAACTCCAAAACCTCCGCGACCCAGGCACTGAATTGGTTCAAAATCTGTCAGATACCTGGAGGGGGAGAGAGCATCACAGAGGGACAGGAGAAGGGTGGGAGGACAGTGGAGAAAAACGCGTTAGTAGAGGATACTCATAAGCCACTTTGCTTTCCTGAGGGTGAAATATTTCTCTACAGGCAAAACAAGCTGCGTGACTTCCAGCATTTCACTTGTCTTCTTGCTGTGCTCAGCCACTGATGTAATGTAATCAGGGGGTTAGTTGTTTATGAAATGGACAGTTGCTGATTACGCATTTATGCGGCGTCTATCACGTTCCCAGCAAGACTCCTTAGAGCAGCACATAATAAATTGAAGAAGCTTTTAGGATTATTAGGTTGAGTGCCTACTGTCAAGATCAGAGGTATGTAGTCTAGGTTCCTATCCTCATAACTAGATGGCGACAGTCAAGCATCTAAATCACAATTTGCCTTTAAAAAATTGCCCCTCTCCAGCATTTTTGCTACTAGTTCTTCTAYGCATCTTTTTTGAAACATCACTCCTTTTATATCTCATAACCCTTCTTATTCTTCTTCATTTTAATTTCTCCACTTCACAGCTTCAGCAAGTTCCAAGTGTTCGGCTCATGGCCACATTTCCTTCACAATACTAGTGACATATGSCTAGAAACTCTTCTGTCTGAACTAATCTTCTTCAAAAGAGAAGCAAAGGTCTGTTTCAAATATACTCTGCTCATTTTGCTCATAAAATATCAGAAGCTTCCATCTCCAATTCCATAAACAGCAACACAGAAACAGAAGGGTAAACAGTGAGGACTTCAAGGGTCAATTTTTCTATTTCAATGAGAAATATAAGAACAATCCCAAACACAGGAATCCTGTAGCCTCTCAGGGATTGCCATCCCACTGACAGCATGATGACAGGATTGTGTGTTGCACTTGACACTTATCCTATGTAGTTGGAGAACACTAGTAAGAATTAACAAGTACAAACTCTCCAGGTAAGGTTAGTTCTCGCTCTGTCCAAAACACTTCAGCAGTTTTGTTGAACTGTGGTTACTTGAGCTCACCTTGACACGTATCCAGAGCTCTTGACATCATTCCAGCTRCTCTCTTTAACATCTCCACAAGCGGGCTCATATTTACTATCAGTCTGACACTGTGTTTCAGATTCCTTCCGCAGCTACCAAAACAAGAACAGCAAAAAAAAGTCCTTAATGCCTAAGATCAATTTGTGCCTTTATAKATGGCATTAAATCACTCCTGTGTAATTCAGATACTGTTGAGGCAATTTATTTGCTTGCCGCAGCAGTTAAGCGGCTTGTACACAGCAGCCGACAGCTTTCACAAATAGATTAAATGATAAATATAATAAATTTAGGCTTTTCATTTTGCTATTTCATCAGTTATTAACACTACTCTCTGAAAACCAAAAGCAAAGTCTAGAGTAATGCCTTCTGTATTTAGGATTGAGAAAAAGTACTTACTCTGCTGTGAGGATGGGGATGAAAAAGTTTGCGTACGATGAAGGTTGTGGCCACAATGCAGAATACAATAGTGCCAACTATTTCTTTCCACCAGTGAAGCAGAAGGACAGGATCTTTTTTGCGAATATTCTTGTAATTCATATCCTCATAAAATCTAACAGTGATCTGGGTGCTACGTTTATTTCTTTCTCTCTTGTAGTAAGGTAAATAATAACCATTATCTGCACATAAAAGACACAAAAAGGGAACAGATTAATTTGTGGGTAACTACAAAGCAATTGCTATTAATAGGTTTTCGCAAGAGACATACACTATTCTTGTTTGCATGTTCTATGCTTTTTTTATATAGAATACTGCATAGTTGAATTCAGGTATTCAAAGCTGTGGACTTTGAATGGATTTGGAACTATGCCAAGCTAGGTCTCCAGTCACCATTTATTGCTGAGGCCTGACCACTGAAAGACCTCAGTGCAGGAAGTCTGTCATACAGAAAAGCTATAGAGTACAGCTGAACCTCCAGCAATGTTAGCAAATTCTGGGGAAAAATAAAAAATCCACCAAACAAAAATAAAGACAAGAACAACAACAATCACCAAGTAGTTTTTTCACTATGTACAGCTATTACTGGYAATAATAGCACACACAAAACCTCTGCAGTGGCAACTCCTGGCAATGCAAAGTGCTCTGTGTAGCACTGACAGCGTGTGCAATGCGATTTGGAAATCCTACCTTGAATTTCCTGCTTCATTAAATGTTAAAAGGGCTGTATATTTCAATCAAACACAAGGGCATTTATTGAATTTCACAGGTAACACTTGGGTAAATGTGGATACTTGAAACAATTCCAAATTTAGGCTTCCGCTTACCATATGGATACTGCAGAACCGAAAGTGCTCCGTTACTGTACTCTTCATGAGAGTACTTGTCATTGCTGAGACACTTGTCAAATTCATCAGAGCCCACCAGCACTGGAGTCCTGGAAGGAGAATCTGAGCATAGAAAGGAAATTTAGTTTCTGAGCTAAGCTGTCATCAAAACCGCACACGTTCACACACATTTTATGGGAATTCCAAATGCATAATTTTAGGAAATGTAAGATTCAATTCATGAATCAAAATTCATGCACGGAAACCTCTAAAGGGTATTTTGAGGTATTTATCACTTAATAAATTTCCACTCCCGTCTTGCCAAAATACTCTTTTTTGGACAAGTCCATTAACTGATCTTCACATCACTGCAAAAATTTCATCCTTTTTGCAGAAAGATTTGATTTAGAAGATGAGCATTTCATCAATAAATAAGAGAGAGCCAAATTCATAGTTAAAAAAAGGCAGAGATATTTAGATATTAAACATTCATTAAAAAAAAAAATTAATAAAGCACAGAGATTGTTCCTGTTACAGCTGGAAAGATTAGACTAGTCTGATGCATAATGGAAGTCAGAAAGATGTGCTGTCTTTTCATTGCTAAGACATTAACAAAACTCCGCACTGTTACTTACGGATTAAGGGCTTCCATTTGATTTTGGGAAGAGGAATAATTGAGTTATCGTTTCTGGATTCCAGAGCCTTTGGGTTGGTTGGGAATTTTTCAGAAATTCKGACTGATGACTGCAGATACAGCTGGCCCCTGTACATACCTAAGTAACAAACCAGAGATCAAAGTCGTGTGAAGATTCAGACCAGCATAAAATTGCCCAGTTGCGAATGTGGTTAGAAATTTCTGGCCCTTCAGGTGTTTGTTTTTTAACCTTGTATTTAGTGCACAACCAACTGCTGTTGTAAGGAACAGGAAGGCTACTAGCCACTCCTAATGCCTTTCCTGCAGGACAGCAAAGGTTGGGCACTGAATCCCACTGGAAAAGGGGGTTTCTCCTAAGCAGCATTTCAGAGAGCACCCCCCCACTGAAGGAACAAGCATCTCAAGTTTAATTCCAGGCAGAACTAATGAAGACTGAAAAATGTATTTATTACTGTAATAGGGAAGTCAAATCATCATCATGCATTAACCAACATAAATCGGTTAAGAACCAGTTTCTCTCCATTACAGAACAGTTAAGGAAAGATCCCTTTCTCCTCTATTTTTCTGTCTTTCACAGTGATCAGTGCAGCAGCTTGACCAGAAGTTGTTAAGACAGCTGAGCTCAGCTCAGGAGGCACTGTGCAATTCTATACTTACTTACTCAAGAAGTTCAAGGAGTAATTTTGGTATTTGTGACTGTAACTGCCTAGTCAAAGAAAAGCAAAATCCATACCTTTGTAATATTTCATTAGCATCGCCTTTATAACTTCGCAGTTTGTGCTAGTTTGAAGAAAGTATTTTGGAAAGTATTTGTCTGTATTCTCATTACTAGGTCTGGTTGTATTCAAATAATATGTTGCCTTTATTCTAAAAAAATGTGAGACATCAGTTGTTTTGACTGTTGCAGAATCAAAACTTTGGAAAAATTCCAGCAATTTTCAAGAGTTATAAAKCAACTTGGGCTTTCCATACATAAGACATCCTTTAATACTGGTACCGATTACTCCTCTACAGCCATTAAAAGGAAAGTTGCTATTTTTCAAATTCATCTGTTTAACCACTATCAGGAAAGCCGAGTGCAAAATCTGAGTGTAACGACTCAAGAAAAAAAGGCTGAGGCAAAAAAGGTCTTAGAAATCCAAAGCACATTTACCTCCCAGAGAGACAAAGGAGAGGAAGGAGAACCTGAAGTCACTCTATTGAAAATTGTCACAAACCACGTTAAATAATGTTAAATAAGTTTTGACAGCTGGACTCAATAGTACAAAACCTTARTTGAAATTTCTTCGTGGGAAATTACTGTAATCCGTGCAGAGATAAAAAAAGAATGTGACAAATCAGTGGGCTGGAAGGAAACATTGCTTATTGCTTGCCGAGCTATAGGACTGCCTTGCTAGGTATAAGGCTACCTTCAAAAGTTTTGAGACTTGGAATCATCTCAAGAGTACTCACATTACAAAGCAGTGAATATTTTAGTATAAAAGATGTACAGCTTTACTATCTTTTTTGAAAAAGAAAGAAAGAAACAAACCTCTTACTAACAGTTTAATCAAAAGAAGTCAGACAAATTAATCCTGCAGGAGCCAAAGCTGTAAGTTCTCTATCTGTTTGTACCTTCTGTGCTTGTTAAAATTTCTAAGATGGATAAACAGAAGAATGTCTTGGAATGACAGCAGCAGAGATGACCAGAGCAGGCTGAAAGGGGTGAAAACACAGCTCTACCTGTCATAAATACTTAAGTCAAGAGTAGGTGCCTTTCTAGGACATGTAAAACTGAAATTTCAAATTCTGGGCAATGTGGTTCATATTTAATGGTCTACATTATATGGAGTTTCAGAYTAGACATGTAATTACTCTTCTCGACCTTAATCTACCAGTACAAAAAGATCTCCTTTACTAAAACCTCAGCAGAGAATGCTCAGTATGCACAGGATATATATCTGTATCTCCACAGGCAGAGAGTGCCACAATAGGTGTCTCACCCAAATAGACACTGGATTCTGTGGCCCCTCTCGCAGCTTCCACAAGATCTTCCTCATCTTCTAACGCTTCATTGTTCGCGGTGTAACTTGTGTCATCAAACAGACTGATTGGAATCACTTTGCCATCTTTAACCAGCCACGCGGAAGCAATCGGAGTGCAAAACTGAAGGAAAAAGAGGTATGTTGAAAATTCATGTTACAGAAGTTATGGAAGAAGTAATGATAAATGACATGCTTAAGCCCCTTGTTTAGTTTTTGTAACAGATGGAGCAGTTGAAAGATAAAAGTTCAGTTAAGAAAAAAAGTTACAAGCAGATATGTGGCTTTTTTCTTTTTTTCACTAAGAAAACGCAAAACAAATTCTCTGTGACACTGTAAAGCTTCTACTTCCGTAACATGCAACATTTTGTCTTTTTCAGTACCTGGTACTCCCATTCCAGATGTCCTCCTCGTTTATTAAAAGCCATAACCTTCCAGTCAGCTACGGAGACCTTTATCACTGTATCTTTCATTACAGCTTCCTGCTCCTCCACATCTGAAATTATTTTAGTTTCTTCTTTGTTCATATTTGCTTTAAAATTGCTCTCAATATATCCCGCTCTAGTTTCAATATCTGGGACGTAGCGCAGTTCAAAGTGACCAACGCTGAAATTCCACCTTAAAGAGAGAAAGAAAACCTTTGAAGTAACAAATTTCACAAAATTCAATAAATTTCACAGCTCCCAAGCCCTCCAGCCAGAAGACTCTTGAAGTGAATTATATACATTTGACCCATATTTTGCAGTAGGATTGCAAGAGGAAGCCATTTGTACCAGGAAAGGGGATGCTAATCCTCTAAGTAGGCTATTTCCAGGACACAAGCCAAACAACCTGGAGCCCAACATGATGCATAAGTTGGGAAGGCAAAGCAAAGCAGCTAGTGAAGAATATACAATGGATTAAAGGTTAGGTTTAATATATGGGCATGGCAATTAAAAATAATGTAACATAGTTGGTCTCTTTAGGTTGAATAACATTATGCATCTGATAAAAGCTGCAAGTGTATAGTGTTTAGGAAGCAGTATTCTGTGCTCATGACATATTTCTCCACTGATAAAGCAGATTTTGTGTGAAACAATTTTCAAGCCAGCTCTTCAAAGAGAAATTACTCTTTATTTTTGCTTTAATCCCAGTGGTATATTAATACAGGATCTCTCTGACATCTAGTGCAATGAAACCAGGRCTGCTCAAAGGTTAATATGCTCTGAGAAAAAGATGACTGTATCAGGAACACAGAGATGGCTTGTGTGGCCAAAAGCTCCTTAACTTTTGTAAACCAGCAAGTGMAGGCTGAAAATATTTTTCAGTTTCTGAAGCAAATATTCCTCCCAAAAAGCAGATCCCCAAASTGTACTAGAAACACTTTGGCACCAATGAAGAACCGTACATTGCCCCTTAAAACATTTAAAACTCGTATGATAAAACTTATGCATATTTTATATTTTCAGTTGAATGTTATTGTTTTGTTCTTTCTCTGGATTAAAACACAGCAGATCTACCATGTCAACAGGACAGCWTCTCCTTCTGTCCGCAAAGCCAGTGGCATTCAGATACACAGATGTCACATTTTTGAAAAAGAGAGGCAGAAAGGAAGGGGGGTGCATATCTCCAGGTGCTTGCGACATGCTTCTTCCGTCCCTTTTAAGACTTCTGATCTGCTAATCTACTCAAGTTGTAACTAGGCTCTCTCTGACTGACTACAGCTGCACAASCTGTTAAACCCTGCTGCAAACAGAAGAGGGAGCAGGGGGAACAGGGAAAGACCAGTTCTTTGCTAAACTGTTGAGCAATTATTGAACGTAAGTGAAGTAACCAGCCTTTTGAATCTGTATGYTATGCAATATATGTTTCTACTTGTGGAATATGTCTGTATTTTTATAAATTTCTCAATGTGTTAAAACTTCATTGTGATKACAACACCAGTCAGAGCTTCAATCAGTCACCACTGAATCACAACTTCTAAAGGGCAGAAACATCATGAAAAGTACAAAGTTACTTTAAGAACGAGACCTAAAAAATGGACCAAAACCATTTTAAAAATCAACTTAAAATGACAGCTGAAGACATCAAGTACAAAATATTCCAGTGATAGTTACCATGAGTAAGTAAAGAACTTTAAAAAGCAGTAAATCAGTTAATGATAAGAATACAAACTGTTTCCTGATGTGTAAGATCAACTGTTGGAACCATCATGTCTGTGACTTCCCTCATGCAGCAGTGGTTGACAAACTCTTTGGAGATATCCAAGGATAAGATTTGATTTAGGGAGAGTCAGTGTGTGCAAATACAATTTTTGTCTAATCATCTATAAACCTGAGGTTTAAGGGATTTTTCATATGTGTTAAAAAGCAAAGGGGCTAGAATTAAAGCAACAATCTGCCACATTCCTTCAGTTAGCAATCTAAACTCCCTCGTGCAATTTGTAATTTAACAAGAGTAAAAAGCAGACCAAGTGCTTATACCTAAAGAACTAATCCCTGCCAGTTTCTGAATTACTTGCACTTACTTCTCATTGCCACTGCGCGGGCCAACGGCACGGACCGTTTTCTGGGTTCGGTGCAGGAGGAGAGTGTCTTCCTGCTCCGACTCGTCGTCATCCCAGCGGCGGCAGCCCATGGCCGAGCAGATGTACTTCACCTAAGGGACAGGGCGAGGGACTGCTTAGGAAACGTGACAACTTCAAGACAAACAAACACAGCCAACAGCAACGTTCAAAAGTAGCAATTCTTACAATCCATTTTGGCTCACWAGTGATTCAGGGCTCCACTGTTTCAGGTGCTCAACTTAGGGAGATCTTGAAAAGCAGGATTTAAAAGACCATGAGTGCTTCTCAGACTGTAACTTTCAAAAAGTGCTAGAAAGTCCACAATTGGGAGGCCATTACTCAGTTTGAACCATCTCTGACCTCCTTTTGACTCTGCTTTGCMTGCTGTTCTTCATCTCCCTCCCAGCTTCCTCTTTCCCATCCCAACCCTATGGATATAGAAAAATCCCTCCTATATGAGGCGCAGAGGATAATTCTGTTTCCATGCCACACATGTCTGAGAATAACTTTACTAACTTCAAATGACACACTGCTCATTCCTATAAAATACTGTAGAGCCATCCCCTTTGGTCTTTTCTGCTSTTAAAAGAGGAGAGGGTCTTCTTTAAGTATGCTTATTTAAGAGTGCTTTATTTAACTCTGCCAGTTGCACAAACTTTGCAATACTCCCAGTTACAAAGATGATGTCTTGAATTAGAAAACAGAGTCTGGATTATAAAGGCAATAGGAGYTGGGAAAGTGAAGTGAACACACTTGTCATCGGTCTGAATTAATGTTATCCTGCCAAAGGCAACAGATTGCTGAAATTCTGAACTCGGGAGAGTCAGGCCCTGCTTCCCGTGAGGTGCATCTCTGCTCCCTGACACACAAGCTGGGAATCAAAGGAGAAACTGAAATTTCCACTTCCTGAGCACAGGAGAGGTGCCCTCTACTAGTGTGGATTAGTGTCCTCTGCTATCAAGGAGGAAATCAAAGCGATTTCAAAATCCGTTTGGGGTCCATATTCTCTATCATGATTTACTGCCACAGAAGTGGTCTCTGTTAAATCGTCGTGTTGAAATGCGAAAATTCATTTTGGGAAAAACAAGCACTTCAAGTTTCCAATTTTTTAAAAAATATTTTTTTAATATCTTATTTTTGTTCTCCTCCCTGTCTTTTCTCAAACACATCAACATTTATGATTTAGTGTAATTTTGATATCTGACCAAAAATTGCTGTGGAAAGACAGTCATGAAATTCTAGAACTCTGAACATTGCAATCACTTCCTCTTCTTTTTAAGTCTTTTTTCCTTTTTTTTYCTTTTTTAAACAGACAGCTTTCAACCAATGTATTTCAGATGAAAAATGCCTCCTAATGTAGCCAGATCAATTTTCAACTAAGTTTTGGACTTAGTTTTAGACTTTGGACTCTGCAAAGCAGAGCTCCGTTACAGCTATGTGATAGAGCTGAATTCCTGAATTCCTCTAAGATGTTGCCGGGCAGAGGCCATTTCTTGTTTCCTCTTCACTTGCTTCATTTCACCAAGTCCCTGCTCCTTCTCCTGCGCTCGCTCCGGAACTCACCCCAGCCGTGCTGAGCTGACTAAATTTGCTAACCCAGCACAAGCTAATCCAATAAAAAGTGAACTGTCTTCTGTTGGGTTGGCAAGATGAGTCAGCTCAGCAAGGGCAAGACAAGTGTTTGCGGTAGCGCAAGGGACGTGGCAGGAGGGATCGCGGTGGGACGCTCGGCTCAGCAGCACCCTGCTTACCCCTACTCCAGCCTGCAGAATTTGCCCAACAAGTTCAGATTCTGCTCTTTTATGCCACACACCAATTACCAATTACAATTACCAATTGMTTCAAAACCTCAGAGCAACTTATCTACACGGCAGTCCTAGGAAAACATACAGTGGCAAGAGAACCTTGCAGACTTTTACCTTCCCCGAATATGAGCTCAGCCCGTAGGTTGTTAAAGACTTTCCGCCAACTAAGACAACGTCCTCGCCGAACTTGTAGGATGACTCAAGAAGAGATTCAACGGTGAAAGGAACCGCTTCCATGCTCTCTCGATCTCGATCCCACTGGAAAAGGTCCCCATCCAAGGAAGGAATTATCATCTTATTTCCAAATACCTAAAAGAAATGCAGTGAATTGGCTGTTAGACATCACTTAAACACAGTTTTAGCAAAACACACACAAAGTGCAAAGAGAAACACTGTATGATGAAATACAGTTCCTTACATGCCTCTGGTTTTATTTTTTCCAGTTTTATATCCCAAAATCTTCTGTTTTAAGTTATACTGAAGATACAAAAAGTTTGAATATCAAAGCCCTATTTCACTATTTTTAACAGCCCCTTAAAAACCATTCCAGGATATGACACTTCTTCCACTTTAAGCAAAACCATTTCAAAGATCAAGCAGCTGATAGATGAGCATTCATCCAACCTGTAGAAAATCTGATAAGGGGAATAACTGAGGAGACAGGTTAAAACACAACTATAACAGGCTATTTAGAATAGTTTTAAGAGAGGATGCTGCAAGCAAAGATCTTTTTTGTATTTTTTTTACAGAGCTAATTTACTGCTAAAGGCAGAATCTCCCATTCACTCTAGACTAGAAAAGTGAATTCTGAAAAGCTGAAACTGTATGTGAGCAATTCTGCAATTAATGACTACTCCAGAAAACGCATTATCCTCTAAAGCAGACAGAGCAATTATCATTTAAATCAGAGCTCATCTTTCATTTTTGCCTTTTCAGACAGCTAAGTCYAGCTTCTCCTCCCCACAATTCCTTATGTTTAAGAATACAACTCCTTTAAAACTCGCCAGGCTTTTCTTAAGCACCCAAGAGGTCAAAGTGCCTTCTCCAGGACCCGGAACTCCATCCATTACACTCAGATGCTCAAGGAGATCCTCACTCGGAAGTATGAGTCACTGTCAATGAGTACTAAGGGACTTATTAAGAAACTCATTATCTGCATGATAGACCACAACTAATACTGTGGAGCCACAGCGGCTGGGCCTGTCAGGAATGCTGGGAAACTCTAATCCACACTATCTTMAACTTTTCAGGTTTAACACAGAAGACTATAATGCTTTTTGAGAACCTCTGTCCATTTGAGTAGTACCCTACAGCATAATCACGTTAAGTCCAGGTACATTACACTTTAGCATTTAAAGATSGCTTTTGGTACATGTGTATTAGTCACTCCAAACGAAATGTAGACTCCAAGACTCTGGTTTCTATCACAAAAAGATCCAAAAGGTTTCTGGTTCTTATTTCTGGAACTAGTGWGAGGATCTGAAACGGCATCTTCTGCATGACTGAAATTCTACCAGGAGACTTTATATTCCTCTTAACTGGGTCACAGAAGAGCATATGGCACTAAGCAGAGTTGGGATTCATATARATAGGGAGAGAAAGATCTTGTAGATCTGTGCATATCATGGCTAATAYGTGATAGAGCTTGTTCAAAGAGAACATTTAGGGGGCATTACCTCAGCGGGTTGGTGACTGCACCGAGATCCCTCAAGGATCCAATACCAATGYTCTCCAGCATAGATAACTCTCACGGTGATTGACAATTAAATAAAACATCCTCGCAGGAACACAGTGGGTAATTGAAGAGGTGATAAAAATAGACCCCTGAGTAGATGCAAAGTACCTCACAAAGCAAAATGAGGTAAGTTTTTCCCCGCCCAGATATTCACCTTGTGATAAGAAAGGCCGGTCAGGTACAAGTGAGCTGTGGTGCACAAGGAAAGATGCTTCATGGCCTACATGGGGTGGGAGGACACACATACACACACTATAACAAAACAGCAAGTTTGCATGGGGAAAAAATTTAGAAATCACATGATCAATAGGAAAAGAAAAGCAACCAAATAAGGCTAACAGCTGCTTGTATTACAGAGCAGCCTTTTGAAGCTTAGAGGCAAAAACTTTCAGATTTTGGAAAATGCTTTCTTGAAAACAAAAGACACCGATGTCAACACTGTGGCCTTTACTAACTTTGACYACTTTGTTAAAATGTTTGTTTTACAAGAATGGTAATGTCACTGCAGTCTTTTTTTGCAGTACACTTTCACAAGTGCAGAGTAATTTTGATGAAAAAACTTTTAGCCTGTGCAGTCATGACGTAACATGAATAAATCCTCTGCCATGTCTTTTATCTGCAGGGTCCAAATGTCTGCAAGCGATTTGGGGCCAATCTACAGCAACACGAGATACTCTGCGGAGTAAGAAATGAACAATAGTCAAGGTTCTTTATAWAAGCAGCTTTGCCAAGAAACAAAAACTAAACCAGTCCCTGTACTACTGTTTCAGCACACAGAGATCAAGCAGGGTAAATCCTGTTTTGCCATCAACCTATCACATGGAAATCCATTAGCCACAGCTGCTTGCAGACAATGCAGAGAAAAGAAGGRAAAGGTAGGAAGCACTGATACCAGAGGGGCTGAGATGGGCGTTTTTGAGCAAAAAGGAACAGTTGCTCTTTACGAACGAATTAGACAGTATCCGCAGGGTCTCTTTGTAAGGAAGACAGCCCTGTAGGGCATTCGGTGCCAGCTCACTGCTACCAGAGCCAGCAGGGAACAGGTTCTGCAGCAATGGCGGGGGAGTGGGCAGAGAGGGAGGAATGACGTAGCTCAGAGAGGGCTTTGACCAGGGCAGCTCCAAGGAAGAACTGGTGAGATCCCAGTGGTGCCAGGTTTGGATGCAGCTCAGAAGCCCAAGGTCAAGCAGGGTCGGAAGTTTCCAGGACACAGGTGGAACAATACCTGGAATGGGGACATTAGGAAACAAAAAGAAATGCAGGGACAATTGGGAAGATGGAGACCCAATACTTAAGACAGGAAATCAAAGGCAGATATTAGGACAGCTTTCAAAACCAAGCTGGCTCAGAAAGGTTATGGCCACTTAGTATGCGCTCTWAATGTCAATGCAAAGCTGAAGTCAGTTATTAGGCAGTTAAATTCATGTGACCRTGGTCACATCAGACACACGGCAGTGGCACCCAGATGTGATCAGGTTCAGGTGGTYGGACACACTTCCCGAAACCACAACTGCAAGGACACTGCCTTGGCATGCTCCAAGAGCTGGTGTCCTTGCCACCAGTTTGGGAAGACCAGAGCGGCCAGCAAGCAACCAGAGGTTGCATCTACTGCTGAGGACRGCACGGCCACGGTGGTCAACTCAGAGCTGTGGGGATAGCAGCACACAAGGCGCTATTTCCCTCATCCTGAAGTTCTCCAGGGTCTGATCAGTGATTCCTGGGAAATTTTCCACTATTACACAAGAGATACAAAACACTGGTCATCTCCGGAACACCACACCCAAATTCCCAATATGCCGGTTTGCTTAGCAACATGCACTTGCATCCTCCCAAGATATGAGTCAAATCAGGTCATGCTTTGCATGAATTTGAAAAATTTCTGACAGCAAGGCAGGGAACTGCTCATCTGTTAAGATCTCAACCCCTATAAATTGCAGATGAAAGCTAGGGCAGCTCTGCTTAGTCCTGCCTGTGCTCCCGATCTTAAGRGGAGCCTAAGGGAGCAGAACATCCCATCTGATTGTGGAAGGAAAGGCTGAGAAAAGACCCAGCTGCCGCCTGTGAGCACACTGCAGGGGCGAGCAGCGGCAGGGGAAAGAGCTGTTAGGCCAAGGGGCAGCGCTGGTGTAGCAGCAGACGGGGCTGCACGAGCATGAAGAGGCGTGCACGAGRCATTCCAGTCACCGGCCATCGCACGCGTGGCATTTTACAGGAGCATCCAGCTGGAAGGGCAGGATAAAAAACAAGACAACAGCATCTTCCTGCAAGAGGAATTCACCTCTGGCTGCACAACACACCCTCACAAGAGACTGCACTCGATTACCCCAAAGGWCCTCTAGTGCTAAAATGACTTTATTTGAAAATAAATAGATTTTGTGTAGATTTGCAGGTGAACACACGWGCCCAACAAGAGGCACTGGCAGGCGTTATTTTCTCCGGTTTTAGACACAGAGGCGGCAGAAACCCGTCGAGCCCCATCAATTCCGATCAGGGCTCCTGTTCTCTAGGATATGCAGCGGCAGCAACGGGACTTTCCTTGAAAGCGGCAGGCAGCCGCATCGGCATGCGGCTCAGGTAGAGCGATGACATCAGCCCGTATCTCCRAGGCATTACCTCATCCTCGCCCCGCAGTGAGTCACCCGGCAGTCAGCTGCAAATCTCCTGGCACGCCGAATGTAGGTTACCGCGCCGCGCTCGCCCGTCCCTCCGMTCCGCCAGCGTAAACAGCTATTTGTTCAGCTCCGCCGGGCGGCAAGATGGCACATAATTGTTAAGTGGCTCGTCTTTCAGAAGGAACACTGAAAAAATAAAAAGCGGGACAGCAAGGAGGGAGCCGCGCGTGGCGGAGGGAGGGAGGCAGGGAGGCAGCCGCGGCCTCCATTGGCTCCGCGCGGCCCTATCGGCGGCGGCGGCCGCGCAGTCGCCGGGCCGCCGGGTGAGGTAATGCGGGTGCCGAGGAGCGCGGGCGGCGCGCGGGCCGCCCAGGAGCCYGGCTGCAAAGGAGGGCACCCCACGAGAGCTCCCGCGGCAGGGGCAGGCGGCCGCTGGGGCGCAGAGGAAGGACGAGACGTGTAAACAGGGGGGAAAAGCAGCTCGAGCGCTTGGGCTTTTATGCGCTCTGCTGCGGCGAGGGTAGCATCCGTTTCCCGCAACCGAAATCGTTAGCATATGAAGCAAAAATCAAGCGTGCTCACGTGCAGATGGGGCTGAGACAAATCCGGTGCCAAAATAGCGACTATCAGCTGTGCTGGGCCTTCTACTAACTCCAAGGAAATAACTTAACTGAGGTACAGTATTCCCCTCAGAGTAGGGGTCTTAGGTCTCTGTCTGTTTCTGACAATTAAGCTTGTGGATTTCACATCTTACTCATGTGATAAACCCTCGCTTGAGTGAGATGCTTGTTCTGGTCACTACTGATAACCAGACGACCCACAGTACTTGTTCCACAGGCACAGATTTGCCCTGGATCCCTTTATCTTCCCCTCGTCCTGACAGGGTCTCAGGAGGCACCTGCACAAGGCCACTGGCTCAGGACTTCCTCCTAGCAGGACAGGTTACTCTTCCTCCTCACTTTGGGTTTAACCATGCTTGACTCATCTCCACCTCTGTGCAGAAATTGAAGCATAGGATACAARGATGACAATGGAGCTTTGTTAACTTAGGTAAATCCTATTTAAGCAGAAATATACTGGGATGCAGGGAAACAGGGAGTCCAAGCATGTATTTTTTGGTCTAACTTCTTGCTAGGTCTACAGCACTGACTTCTTTAAGGAGAGGACAAAGAACCAGACACTAGTACTATGTTAAAGAAAAAAAGAAAGTCCATAGAGTTACGTTATTCCACTGCCTAAAGCACATGCGAAAACCAATATCCTTCATGGGATATGGTCCTGTTTAACCAGCCAAGGGAGACAAAATGTCACAAAGGGCAGTCCATGATTCACATCAATCCTATGTACAACGACCTTCYGAGATGTTCTCAAGGGCAATGAGGAAACCAAAACAGGAAACACCTATAGACAGTTGTTTTGTCGAGAACAACTTCATTTCTTGTAAATACGAATACACTTTGTTTCAGCACTGAAACTGTTTTCAAAATATGCACATGTGTTTGCTGCCGACTACATCCTGCTCCTCGCCAGTGTGCCCAGACCATCTTCAGCACCAGAACCACAACAAAGGTTTAAACGTCTGAAAATTCAGTGCTTTGCCAGGGCAGTTTATGAGGACAGGATCATGCAGTGGTCCTTCTCTGATGGGGTTGAGGACAGCCGATGCCAGGCTGGCACATTGGAGAAGCCAAAGTAATGGGTATTATTGGAGCACCTACCTGCTGGGTGGAGGGGTACGGAGGGCCTCTAAAATATACAGCATTTTCTATCCATGAGCTGTGCAGCTCACCTAGAGTTGAGGGCTCAAGAGATGTGCCAAGTCACCACATCTGGCCCTGCTTCCGCCAGTGGCCTTGGTAGGAGCTGTATGAGGCTACTGTCTACTTAGTAAKGCTGGTCTTCTCCCTCCAATAGCTTCCATGCTCTACTACCTAATAGTTTYGACTTGATTCTTCCTTGGTTAGGGAAGAATGGGCCAAGCCAAGCTTTGGTGGGCAAATATTTCACATACACCATGCACATGCTGCAGAAGACTGAACGGAAACTGCACCCCAGCCTTGGAGTATAGGGATTTGAGAAGTTGTTCATCCCAAACTTCGGAAACACTCCCCCACCTCCCTCCAAAAAGACCAATATATTGTATATATGTGTGTGCATATATATATATATATATATATATATATATATATATATATATACACACACACACACATTGCTTTTGGAAATGGCACCTGTAACGTTCTGCTCAGAACTTCATTAAACAACTACAGTTGTTCAGGCTATGCTTGAAACCTGACTGAGTGGAAACATTCCTGACAAAACTGTCTTTTAAACAAAGAGACACAAAAAGCAGCAGCAGCAGCACTGTAGCTGCAGAATGTACTCTCACTACCAGGGTCAAGGGTTCAGTATCGCCACTGACTTGAGTTTGTCATTAAAAGGCGCACTTCTGCACTGTCCCCTGCCCCTCCTTGAGCAGCCACACAAAGAAATGGATGGAAGAACCACAGTGAGTTAACCAGACCCTGCCCCAACTTCAAAAGGGACCAGTTCCCCAATGCTGTTTGCTGTGCAATCAAATAAACCCTTCTGAAGAAAGMGAACAAACTAAAACGCCGCCGTTACTTTAATCACAGTCAAACAAGACTWGGGGTTTTGACTACAGAGATGCCAGCCTGCTCTGCTGCCATGGTAACAGACTTTTAAAAAAACTGTTCTCCTTAATAATAAAAACAGCACAGTGCTTTAAGAAAGACTTTATTTTGACATTACTCCATCCTCCCTTTTTAGTGTCGCAAGTTTTATTAATAAGAAAAAAGCAACAGTTTTCCAGAACTTAAGAGCATCCTCCCTGAGACAAATGGGAGCTGCAGCTATTGAGCCCATCACTCAACTCCTTGACAATAACAGAACATATGGAAAAAGATGAGGGAAGAAAATGAAAATTACTGCTAACCTCACTTCTACAGAAACAGAAACACAAGTCACCACGGCAAAAGTGGCACTGTACTAGTACTAGGGTGTTTTAAATTGATGCTTTATTTTGCCTTGAATTCCTCTTGTTAAACTACTTGAGGGAGAAGTAAGAGGCTTCTCTTAAGAGAGAGGGTAAGGAGAGGGCAAGACCAAAATCTCTGTCTCTTTAGAAGTCCAAAATTTATATTGATCTCTGCCAGGTCTTGAGGTTTTCTCCCCATCCCTGCCAGGGAGTTTAAGGACACAGAGTATCCATGTCTTGGAAAGTACTCTGGGTCATAGAAYTACTCACAGGAAAAGGGAGCCCAACACAAGAGGGGAACGAGCAGGGCAAACCCAAAGTCTCCCCTTTTTAAAAATCTTTGAAGAACGCAAAAAGGTTRAGAGATGGAGTGCAGAAAATGCACTGCAAGTCTGACAGAGATTAATGCACGCAGAGCACAGAGTTTGCACGAAATTCGGAAATGAAATGTCAGCAATTGGGCTGCAAGAGGAATGACCTGTTAAATTGCCTAAAATGCTTRSAGAGCCTGGAACAGGCACTTTCATGTGTGCRCTTGCATGCACACACATACATATGTGCACAGATACCATATATACATACCATACATGCGCATATAAAATATGTACTGAAAGTCAAAAAAAGTCACTAGGGCAAAATAAACCATTTCTGTTGTGTTCCGGGCAGCTGAAATCCAAATATGTCTCCTTGGTTCTGCATGAGGTGTTTGTCCTGGCATTACTCGAGCTGATCCATTTTAATATCCATACACACTAAAACTGCTCAACAACCAATAAAAACACGCTGTCTACCATATCCAATTAAATTACAAGCTACYACAAAAATAACTAAACAACAGAGGAAGCTTAGAGACAGCAAGCTGACGATAAACATCCTCTCCCAGATTTGCTACAGTATTTTGACAACGTCTGTGAGCACCACAATCAAAAGTTGGCCATAAACATTAGCCCAGAATGACTCCRGTTTAGAAACTTTTCTGGCTTTGTTCAGAGAGAAGTATCACTTGTGAGGATTAGTGCTGAGAGCTCTGATATCATTCAAGGCACAATATTTAGCTAATTTAGCTTCCCACGTGCCTTGGTAACGGAAGCTGTCTCTCCCCCAGTGTTATTACAGTATGAGTTAAGAGGACACATGTCAGCACGTTATCAGAACTTCATTGCTGCTAACCACATTAAGTGTCACTAGGAAAGCCACCAAGCTGCAGTTATAGGAAGCCTTTTTTCTTCTTTGTAATTGCAGGAGCCATTAAAGTGATGTGATTGCCTTTGAAGATGTGCAGTTTTGATAAATACCGAAGACCACTTCTCAGAGGAATTGCCCTGCTTGTCACCCCAACACAAAACACCGTGCTGCATCACATTAACTCCGAACTCAAGGGACTGCCAGCAGATCCCCCTCGCCCAGGTTTACCGCTCCATGTTTGAGAAGTTTGACAGGATTTTCTATGGAAACAGAATGCCTAGCTACCCAAATATTTTGAAATAATGCTCCTCAGCTGATTAATTTTTGTCCAGTAAACTATTAGAAGGTTGATTTTCAGGAAAATTACAAATAGTTCRTTAAGTTTTAGCAGGAAAGATCTGTCCACAGATCTAAGTTTGCCAGGTATTGCTGGGTATTCCTTGTGTGTCTCCAGTATCAAAACCAAAAATGCCCCTCAGGCCACCAGCAACATCTATACATCTACAGAGTTAAAAAGCAGTCACATCCATTTTCCTCTCATAAAACACAGGCYCTGCTCCATCTGATAGCCCTAATCAGCCTTCTCTGCTTCAACTGCAATTAGAATTTATCTTTCTTTGAAGTACAATTCTGGACACTCACTTCTCGTTCATTATGTGCTTTTCCAGGACCATTTAAGACCCTAATCTCTCCCTGCCCTCAGGGAGCAGAGGATCACATTTCCCCCCTCCCTGCACAGGATGGCAGCGGATAACCTGTCACAGCATCTCCTGTACAGAGGAACCTTTATTCACCGTTTTAAACCACACATCTCTAACCGTCAGCACAAGTGCTGTTATCAGTCCCCAGGTCTGTGGGTCATTCAGTTATATCTAACTCATATGTACACACAAAAACAAACAARCAAGCAAGCAAGCAAGCAASAAAACATATTTTCTGAAAACCAGATGCTGCTCCAGCCTTCCTCTGTGGGAAGGCTGTCTCCAGCTCTCACAGATCTGATGTTCCAACATCCCCCTTCGTAGCGGGCAATGGTAACGAACAGCTACTGGACATCAGGAACTATCAGTTAACAGGTAACAGTTATATTGCTTTACTTGCAAGGAAATGGATTTTCTCCAGACTGGTCACCAGTGCCCAGTGACTCTGCTTATTAGAATAAAGGAGGACAGTTTGGGGTCAATTACAACATATGGAAAATAATTTTTACAGCATTAATAGGAATTTTCCATTTTTTATTCTTGATTTTTCAGAAGTAAAATTATGCTTCTCATAGATGTGTATACACTCTAAGGCATCAGAGAACCAACTTCTGAGTT
Source organism: Eudromia elegans (assembly GCA_003342815.1). NCBI lineage: Eukaryota > Metazoa > Chordata > Aves > Tinamiformes > Tinamidae > Eudromia > Eudromia elegans. The sequence continues at coordinate 1,266,694 of PTEX01000005.1, read as the reverse complement.
TCTATGTGAAGTCTGATGCCACCACATGGCATTTGCTTCTATATGAAGCCCACAAGGGTGTTCAAMGACTCCTCTGAGTGCCAGACAGAAAACACTGTTTCTGGTGCTGATATATATTCCATACCTGATGTTTACATTGAAAGTTAGATTAACCTTAACTTTTAATCTTAAGATTAACCTTACAGAGTCAGACAGATGCTTTTTTTTTTGCCTTTTTTTTT
>PTEX01000005.1:1249472-1266438 GCA_003342815.1 Eudromia elegans | reverse complement strand
ATCCACAATCCTGAAGCAGAATACAAGAATTAGCCAATTTTTTTTATGCAGGCTAGTAAAATTAAGAGAATACTTCTGCAGGGGTGCCCTAAGTGGTGGGTACGATTTTCTCAAAACTGATGTCATARGATTTCTCTCTCAAAGAGAGAACGAAAACACTTACCCTCCCCTAACCTCAGGCCGTGCACATAAAAGAAAACTAGAAATCACAAGTCCATATCCCTAGAGGGCGTTTTGACCTCCTGTCTTGCTGCGACCCRCTTCAGCTTGGTAATTTCTTCTGCGCTGAAAAGCAAGAGGCCAGAGGATAAGAGTCACTGAATTTCTCGCCTCCTCCACAAAGCAGCCCAGGGCGGGCCCTTTGGCCCTTCTCTGGCCTGGACAGCACACAGCAATTGCTTTCTTGGAAGCACAGCCAGCCTTTCAGGGCAGAGCCAGGGCAGGCAGCATCTCATCGGTGTCACAGGGTACTGCTGTTGCTGGACGCTTCACAGCAGAACTTAATGTTTCTTTTCTTTTGGGGAATATCAAAGGATCGAGAATTTTAAAATGCTTGCAGCACAAAGCAAGAAAGAGGAATTTATACTGTGTACTGAATCCTTTCGTGATGGAGATTTACAGACTTGCAAATCCCTTCCTAACTTACATACTGCTATAAGCATCAGCCTCTCCTCTCCAAAGGGCAAAACAGGAATAAAGCAAAGATACCAACTGGTCCAGTCTGTCTACAGTGCAATTAATTTCCAGTTTGCCTCAACACATTCTACTTCACTGCATCACCACATTTCTCTGGATGAAAAAATTACTAATCCTAAACTGTCAGAAAAAGGAGCTGGTTTTAAGGAGGGGAAAAAGAAAAGGCACAATCAGACAAATGTCTCAATTTACAGGAAAAAAAATGTTTATTTGCATGGCTGCAATGCTAAAAAAATGGCAAGAGCACAATATTTAATGTAAAGCACAAGTCTGAAGGTATTGAGAGCCTTTAGAAAAATAAGGATATTGATTAACAGATTCTGTAACACCACATCACTCAATTATTTCAATTTTTGGAGTTACAATGATATGTTTACTGTGAGTGCTATGCCAGTCCCATGGATTCAAACTCCTTTTGTCACATGATCCCAAATCTCCCAAATTAAGAAATGGGATTCTTAGGGATTACTCTTTAATACCCAATTGRGAGCAAATGCAGCCACTTTTATCCAGCAGACTCAAGACATATCTATCCCGACTACTAAAACCAAGATTTGAGCCACTCTGGCTCAGCTCCCTGCACTGTTCCTGACAGTTCTTAGTGTCACAGTCACAAACTTATTTKCAAGCTGTTACTCTCACATCATCACCATAAAGTGGCCCCCTTGTCTCCCGATTTCTCAACCACTTCAGCTACCAGCTTTTTCACAGCAGTATCCTTACTGTTTACCCAGTTACCACTGTTTGTGGTCCTCCCCTGTCTCATCGCTCATGCTACCCTCTAGCGACCAGCCACTTCAACTTACAGGTCATTCCACATTTTGTGTCTGATATGATAGACAGAAATACAGTATTTTATTAAAAACTTTCCTTTATCTATCATCTCAGACACAGTCTTCACTTCCACACAATGAACAGTCATTATTCCCACAGGCTGATTCCCTCAAATGCAGATGGTGCATTCATTACAAAGTTACATTTTAAAGAGGAAAAGGAAACGGTCTTGTTAAAAGTACACTCCCTTTTGGAAAATTTGAGATTCAGTGATTTCACCCTGCACTTTACTCCTTTGCTTGCTAATGAGGAATCCTGGAGTTGCAACTTCTTGAAGGGAATTCTTTTAAACATGTAGTACAGGTGGAACCAAAGTTCTGATGCACGAGACTGACACAGGGAATCCAAGTTCTTCAGCACCAACATCCTGACCGTGACTGTAGAGGCTGAAGCTCAGAGCCAATGAGTGAATTTTATCATCTCAGTTACCCAGACAAACAATTAGTAGTTTAACACACTTTCTATTTTAATTGATCTGTTCATATGACAAATGATGAACATCTCACTTGTCAGTGTCTTCAGCAGTAGTTTCAAGATCTGAAGTGTTTGACAGAGCTGCTGGAACATTTGAAATTTTACTACCTCACTTTCCTAATTAACACATGAGCTCAAGACAGCCTAGCTGACATTTTACAGCTAGGCAGAGGTGAAGCTAAATTTAGGAAGTAACTACAGTTTTTTTAAACACTGTATGTTTAAAGTCCTAATGTCTGTTCTTAAAAGGCATTTCAAAATTAATCTGATACTTTTGCMCCAGGACCTGGAACTAGAGCTCATTGCACTGTCACTCAAGAGGGCAAAACCAGAACAAAAACAGGTTTACAAGTTCCTCATTCTGCAAAGACACAAATCGTTAACAGTACAARGATAACACGAGAGGAGCTTCTCATCTGCCGTTTCCTGGAAGCAGTTCTATGTTTACACCTTACCTGAGGATACTGCTACAAAGGGAAAAGGGAATATGTGTTTGCAAGCACAGCCAGTATCACTATTTCAAAAAGACTGGAAGGTGAAGAAAAACCCTGAATGATTAGTTGGAGAATACAACTGAACATATCAGAGAAAACACAGTGCAGAGCATGGTTAGGAGAGACTCTGATGCTTTATCGAGTCTAAGATTTTGACCCAGAACAAAACTGACAATTGTCCACAGCGCCTGTAGAGAGAATAACTATTCACTCAACCAGTCTCTACATCAATTGTAAAAAGTCTTCCAATTCAGTCTGGTAACAGAGTACGTTTTAAAACATGTAGCAAGCTCAAACATTTTAGTGTAGCATACCTGGAGCATTCATCATTCCTAATTCTTCTTACCTTAACAGCATTTGTTTACTTGAAAGTACGTTGCAAAAAAATCTACGTTCATAATCTGAAAGGCTTCTGAAAGACCAGAATGAAGTTCTTTATGTAGAAGAGAACTAATTTTGGACATTCTGCATAGGTTTTGACAGTTGTGATGCATTTTCAGCGAGATCTATCACTGTCTTTGCCCACAGTTTTAGCGATGCAACCATTTGAAATCTGAACTGAAAACTTAGTATGTGTATAACAAATATTATTTTAAACTGTTCTTTTTTTTTGATGTTTCCATTAGCCTGCTAGCTTATAGCTGCAAAAAAGAATTAAACATTGCATCGAAGAGCCAGGATTTTTGTCTTTCAAGGACCAACCAGGCCATGCCACACTGGAGGAACAACAACAACAAAAAATCTCAGAACTTGGGATAAACCAGTGGAAAGTTAAAAATGTCGATTTGTAAAAGGCTTCCCTGTACCAAACACCTGCATTCTTGAGGTTTGAGAAGCCTGGACCCAGATCTTTTAATTTATAGCAAATAGTGACATTTATATTTGCCTTAATTTCAAACATTTGTTTTATGAACAGTCGTTGCATTTCCACCGTGGTGCTGAAAAGCTATCCTGCACAACAGATTGCAGACCAATATTTTGAGTTTCGAGCATTGAAAATTAACTTTGGTCATTCACAAATACAATGGACACTTTGCTCTTTACAGTTTCCAYGTTCTTTTCACTTCTGCTGTAAAAAACATTTTTACAGCAGTTCTTCTCTCCTAGTGTTTTTTTTTGTTGTAGTTGTTAAAATGCAAAATATCCTATCTTAAAAGAATAAKCTGCCAAAAGTTGCAACCTGAGATGAAATTCTCTAAGAAACAAAGAAACACAAGCTGACATTCCCTTGATTTTTGCCATCAGTCAGMTATTTATGACCACCTCTCAAATACTACAGAACCAAAAGAAAAAAATCTTTCATTAGACTTCTCTGAGCTGAAGACACATGAGGTAAATTAGTAACCACATACAACATGCTCAAGTGTCAACACTCCAAATTCAACTCTCCTCTGATATTCATCATGCSCAAGCACTAACCTGAATCCAGCAAACACAAGATTGGTCCTTGAGTCCAGTCATCCACAACAACAAAGGTCTGTTCCCTTGGTTAGCAGCACAAACTACCTCTCAGTTGGTGCATTCTCTCCTAGTTCTAGGAGGGAATGACTGTCGGCTCATTTCTTCCATGAGAAAAGAAAAGCAAAGGAGCTTTTTTCTATTTTCTAYCCTAAATTTTTTCAAAACGATAGCTGAAATAACCCCACAAAAGACACTTAACTCTTTAGATTTCCTTCTTGCAGCTCATTGGCAAGAAATGATGCAACCCTTTTTTCACTCAGTATTTCAGGGTGACCTTCAGCGCTCAATTTTGTTGCTAACACACACTATTTCATAGGCAGCCTGCTTATATATTATAACAAATGAACAAAAGATTGTTTTGTAAAGTCACARGGCCTTTTGCTTCTCTTGGAGGGGGAAGGAAGAAAGAAAGGGAGGGCCATGAGAGATSGCAGTACTTGCCAAGAAACCTTAGTAACACAAAACAGATCTTTAGGTTGCTTCAAAGTACAAGGAACTCGTTTCCAACCAGTAATTGAACACAATCCTCCAACTTGGTTACATCATCCAGCTTGATAGTTGTCACATACATCAATCTCAAGTAAATGGTGACACATACTAGTTTAGAATGGCAACATGATGCAAGCACTTCTAACAAGTTTGAGAGCGCCATGAAATTCTGGCCACACTAAGTTTGCTGTATTATTTGGTATTTATCAATGGTGGATGAGAAAGCACTCAGGTTACTATAGAAAAGTCTATTATTGCCAAAGATTTAGTCAAGAAAGAGATTAAGTCTTACCTCTGGTTTACTGAGACTAGATGACACGAGAGAACCAGATCCCACATCCAGATCCCACTGTTTTCTCCCACTATTTTCTGGATCCAGTGCAGCAATCCGTCCATCCAAAGTGCTAATAATTACTAAAGACCTGAAAATCAAGATACAGTCCTTAGTCAAAAGAGCAATCCATAGTTTTCCTTCTTCTAAAAATACACACTACTAGCTATCCTCTGAACCTATATTATTTTAAATAAACTTAAATCAACATATTCTGCAAAACAGCACTTGGTAGCTCTACTTAGATGGGGAAAAAAAGCAGAAAAATTAAAGTGTGTGGCTGTATGTCATAAACTCATTCTACTAACCATAACACTCTTCCAGAGTTCAATKGCATAGGGAGTACCCGACTTTTTGCTCTCTAATGTAGGTGTTACTACTGAATGAGAGCTTTCTCTCTTAAGACATTTTTGTGAAAAGTATAAATACTGTTTTCTCTAATCYCTTCTCTGGGGATCTTTCAAGTGACTTCTTTTAAAAATAAAAACTTTCCAACAATTARCCCAGTAAATCAGTGTGTAAGAAATGCTRAGTTGTAACCAAGTAAATTCTCAGYGTGTTTACACAAAGCACAGAAACCCTGGAGGAGATTTAACAACATCCTATAATAAAATGAGCCTTGCTCAAGACAGACACAGAACACCACACAGAAWATAACCTCAAATGTCTGTGGACAATAAAGCAAATTGCCTCATGCCACTTACCCTYTAAGTAGCCTATCTGGCTATATACATTTATATACGTGATTATAGCAGAYTAGCTGTTCATTTCTACACAGCCTGAAACTTATCCAAAACACACACATTATCCACAAAAAGAAATATACATATATATACACACACATATATATAAAGTTACTTACACAACTGAAATGAGTATTTTTGACTGGGCTAGAACTCAAGCATAAAAGGAAAAACAAACTAAAAACCAACACACAGGTAATGGCCAGACACAAGATGCTGACCGAGCATCTTCAATGGTCTTTTCTCCCTGCAGACTTCATTTCCCTCAACCTGAAACAGTTGGGACCTGCAGGCAGCCCCAGCTCACAGTAAGTCACCCACTTCGAAAGGCGGCGGGGGCCACCTTGTATCCCTTTACAAGCTGCATGTGCTGAGAGGGGCTGGTTTAGTGACCCAGAAGGACCCTCTATAGACAAATTTCAATGAGACTAGAGAACTGTGTAAATAAGCCTGAGGAGCAAATTAACTTTTTTCTAGTCTTGAGGAGGAAGAAGGGGCCGGGGGGGCTTGGATAAAAGGCTATTGCACACATGCACGCACAGATATGTACACAAATTACCATCTAACCAGTAAGARTCACAAAACTGTGCAAAACTGAAGCCAAATAAATTAGCTTATCCAAAACTACCAATGCAGTAAGCTGATGGTTAGAGGGGAAATGATGAGGGCATTTGTTTTCATTTGAGAAGGAAAATAAAAAGCGTGATCTTAAAAACAAGCTCAAGGACAGTGGCCTATTACATCACCCATAACAAAAGCCATGTGAAACACTGCAGTTTTACAYGCATTTTTATAAAACTTTATACTATATTGCACTATCCTTCTAATAAATTATGGAAAACTGAACACATCTTTAAGCTGAGTCACAAATACTGCAATAGCCCTGTTTCCTGAAGGCAGCCAAACATCACATTCCTCCATAAAACTTAAGCTTCTTCATTTAAGAAACTATTTAGGAAAGTACCAATTGCGCAAATATTTGAACAGGAGAACACACAAGTTTTATAGCCAAGTACATGTAATTATTTCAACTGTACAGAAACCAAGAGCAAGTTAATAATAAACTGGATTGAAGGAGACCTTATCTCTGAGCACTGTAAACAAGTGCACACTGAAGGCCTTGGACACGCATTTAACAGAACCTGCTTGTATGTTATTATAAAACTATTTATTTAGAATGTTCTGCATTGCATGAAAGTATTATTCTCAGAAGATCTATTTAAATTTGATTTGGCTGACAAATAGGTTTTAGAAGAAGAAAAAAGAAAAAAAAAAGCTAAAACCATAGCCAGAATAGAAGGAATCTTGGCAATAACGTTGTAGGGATGAAAAACGCTACACACCACACCGTAAAACATTCCATTCGTATCTACTCCCAGTGTTTTCTCAGTCTAGCTCTTCCCACCTGTCTCATCCCCCTATAAGAAACACTTTATTCTTTGTGTTGTACCTTTCTGCACTGTCTTTCCTCCCCAGGCACAAACCTCGACCTGTGCAAGGAGTTCTTGTTACTACTTGTTGGTAGCAACAAGATGCCTATCTAAAGCAGTCAAACGCCCCCAAAACTCTCTCCTACTTGGGTGMAGTAACATTCTTGTTACCCCTCTGCCAGCAACCATAAAATGGACTTTGTTTCAYGTTCTCCACCTCCTGAGCAAACACTCCAAGACCCAGAATGGGTCTAGCTCTACCCATYGGTTTAACCTTGCACCGAGTCACATGCAGAACTAGAAGCATGTGCAAGAAAAGCACTGTTGTCTTYCAGCATTTTTAAAATGTGTGATTTGTTTTAAACTGTTATATGGCAGGTTTCTCGTCTGATCTTTAGCTTGCTCTTAAACCATACTCCTGCATGGCAAAGATAAACTGCTGAAAAGAATCCCAATTTGCGTACTAAAACCCACTGTTATAATCTCTATTTATTTTTCCATAAATTGAAATTTTAATGCCTACTGCTCCCATCTCTGGCCAACTTCAACAAATTAAAATTCTGTTGTTTGCACGTAATCAGTTTAGGATGTCTGCACATGTCCTGGGAGCTTGTTCTTGCTAGTTCTCTCCATCAAGTTTTCTTTTTCTCAGCTCCCCTCCTTTCCCTGAGAAATTCTACTACTTGCAAATTTGAAGCTGAGAATACAGAGCGCTGATAAGAAAAAGATTTCTCCATCTTTCAGRTAGTCTAATTGAGCTGTTATTTGAAGAACTGGATTAGTACATTCCGACACAAGCCATTTAAGTTAATACTATTCCAAGAAACTATTTCATTCAAGAAAGCTTAGRAACGAGGAAGTATCTGTCTTTCTGTCTTCCTAGATGGCTATCACAACAGTTTGCCATRGCAAATGATGCCAAATTCTTATGCCAAAACATTCACCAGTGGAATACAGTCAAGGATGTGAAAAGTTATTCAAGAATAAAGAGCGTTTTAACTATCTCTTTGCAAACCTTTTGTGGACATGTGATGAAAATAAATCACAGATTGTACTAAGGAGTGAATCATATCACACACTATTAGGGAAAGCAAAAACAAAACAAAATTAAAAGTAGATCTAAAACTGGAATTCTGGCAAATGTCTCCACAAGYCTGGACCAAAATAGAAATACACATGTACACAAACACACACGTATATGAATATATGTGTAAAATGAACGTATCACTTAACTCCAAACCATGCAGTTACTTAAACTCCAAGCTTATGAACAAGAGGTATAAGAACACTGAAAATTGAAATCTTAAGATGCAATTAAACCCCTTCATCATAAGCTAGAGCTCCAGTACACACTATAGAGCAAATGATGGAGACCATGATCTCTCCTGGGTCCCCACAGATAGCCAATGGAAGGACTAAAGGGTGGGATCAGCACGAGGTAGCACACACAGAGAGATCTTTAAAAACAGCACCTGACAAAGGCATGTTAACACTACGTTTTAGTGTTTTAGATTTTATTTGCACTTAGTATGAAAAAATATCCAGAATACCATTTTTCCCCCACTCAGCAACTATGAATGACCTCCACATTTAAGTGAAAATGCTTGTTTTTATCATTTCCTGTCCTCTTTCGCTTCCAGACATGAGCTTGCTATTGTAGMACGGTTACAACTTCCTCTCTTTAAACTACAGGAAAAAAAAAAAAAATCACCTGGAGACTTTCACATACATTTATAAAAGGTGACCTAAAGACATTGTCTATATCCTGTTATGAACAGAGCAAACTCCTTCACACCAGAGGGTCCTTCAGTACAGCCCTGCTCTACTTTACAGAAGTTAAAGTATCTGCCTTACCTACTATCAGAAGGAAACAGATAAGACTAAGAGAAAAATCCATGAAAGGGAAGATGTGAAGAGGATGGAGGAGGAAAACTTACTGAGCTTGTCTAGGCTCTTTCACTCAGAAAAATATTTACATCTATTTAAACGGGCTGTTCTCACTAACAAAACRGAGAAGAGATTGACATGATCATTTATGTACAACATTTCTCTCTATTCTGCTTCAGGAAAAAAAAATCCTAATGCTGGACTGAAGCTATTTGGGGCATTAAAGTTCCAATACTATAATGGGGCTATCTGTCAAACTTTACTCTAAACAGCTACTCTAATTTCAAAACCTTCATGCTTGTGTGTAACAAGCACAGTAATTCACTAACCATCACATTTATTTTCTTCTAGGTAAGAAATTATTCTTAATAATCACACAATTACATTAATTTGCCAACAACAGCATTTTTCAGATTACAATGACAYACTGTTATACTGAACGGATATTTTATTGCTGAAGAACAATTTGCTGAGGTGAGCACACAACTCACAGGTACTGAGGTTAAAAAAAATAAAGAATGAAGGAGAATACTACAACCGTACAGCAATGCTTTCATTTCATGACAGCAAATCTATTCCAAAGCACTAGTCAATTAGAGAACAGCTACAYTTAGGCTTTAAATTCTTAGATTCAACATCCTCAGTGCTTTTATTTAACTAGTAACCACACAGAATATTCATTTTTAAATAATTTTCAAGGGTAAATAAAAGAACATAGTAAAATTGGACATAAATCTTTTTCCCACACCCAGTACAGCAGAACTGCAATAAAAACTGCAATAATTTTGATGACCCAATACACAAAAGGATGACTGTTGTTAATAAGTGACTATATTTTCCTTAAAGAAAACAGGATGCAGAGCTGTCACTYGGTTTCTTCCTCTAAACAAGTGCTCGGGCGTTTCATTTTTAGCTCACACTCTCAAATAGAGCATGTAGTCATGCCTCTCTCTTCCTTTAAGCTCTAGCTGTGGCTTATCACCTCATCGCTTCTCAGCCAATTCAGAAACAGCCTGGAAACAGCTCAGTAACAWTTCTGCATTTGAGTCATTCATTAGATTCTTCCTTTTCCAGCAGCTTTGTGCCATATGCACTTATCAAGTATTTTATTTCTCCTTGTTGTATTTTGAAACTTGTTTGSCAGTTTGTCTTGTGTGCTTTCCTTCAAGCGCACACTGGTACTTGTGTTTAACAGTCAATTAAGCAAACAGGACAATTACATTTTGCTTAAAAGAAAGAGGGTGACAGAAAGGAATACAACACTCTGAGCACCCTGGAAGMACGAGCACTGCAAGGACAGACCTGAGGACTGTGCCTTGGCTTTCAGATTTCCTTGCAGCCAGCACTGCACTGTCACTCAGGGACAAGTCACAGAGGGAACTGGGCTCGATATTATCATAGTAACAGCCAATCAGGCCAGATGTTCAGCACGGTGACATCGAGCAACTTAGCGGCACAGCAAGAATCGAGACATCCTTTCTCCCTCTTCATGAGGACATTGCCACCGCCTCGGTGACACTCAGGTCCTGCAGGATTCTGAAGATCCTGTCAACTTTCCRTCTGCCTCTGCAGGGCACTAGGTCACAGGAGCCCCATTCCTCTCTTTTGCCATGATCCCCTTCCCAGCACATGAACCCCTTCCCAGCACACAGCTCTTCACCAGCCCAGTCCACCCCTTGCATATCCCTCTTTCAGACCATCCCCGCCCTCACTCCCAGCCCCACAGAGCCCCCTCCCCACCAGGCCCCACCAGGCCCCCTGCACTCACCACTACAGCGGTCCCCAAGACCCCTTCCCACCCCCAACACCGGCAGCTCTTCCTGCTGCACAGAGACCTCCTGCCCGGCGTCCCCACACACCGAGYCCTGCTTGGCGCTACCCCCATCCCAGCACCCACTGTCACTGATCCTAACCCCACTGACCTCCCGGTCCCACAGGAGGCACTGACTCCCACTCCACTCCATCCACCTCTAAGCACAGACCCCCACCCTGCGCACCCCCACACACTGACCCACATACACTGACCCGCACCCTATGCACTGACCCCCACCTTATTGACCCCGTGCGCCCCCACACATTGACCGCCACCCTATGCATCCTGACGCTGACTCCCACGCCATGCACGGACCAGCTGCCCCCACATGCCCGGGACCCCCGACCCCTCCGCCCACCTGCCGCCGCTCCGGGCCTCGCCGCTCTCCTCCGCCTCTTGCTCGCCGGGCGCCGCGGTGGCCACGCCGGCCTCGTCGTCCTCCACCGTCACGTCGGCGGGGAGCGCGGCGGGGGCGGCGGCCGCCCCCAGCCCGAAGGAGGCCTCGGCATCGCCGCGCACAGGCGGCGGTGGCGGCGGCTCCGAGCCTCCCGCCGCCGCCCCCAGCAGCACGAGCACCGTGAAGGCGGCCAGAGCGCTGCGGCCCCGCGGCCCCCGCATGGAGGGGCCCCGCCTCGCCCACCGCCGCCGCCGGCCGTTAGGRCATGAACGCCAACGGCCGCCAACAGCCGTTACGGCATCAACGTCAACGGCCGCCGCCACAGAATGAGCGCCCGCCGCGCGCTGCCACCCACCCGCACCACCGCGCCCCGCCCCGCCCGCAGCCACGTACCGGCGCCCGCCCCCCTCCCCAGGCTCCGGCATCCCATTGGGTGAGAGACGCGTCGCTCCGGCCGCCGCCTGCATTTGATTGGCGTGGCCACGGGTGGGGCGGGGCAGAGCGCGGAGACGGTGTTTGTCAACAGAGCGGCCGGCCCAATGGGAGCCACGCCGCTTCCTCTCCCCGTTCCCAACCGCGGCCAAGGCGGCCAATCAGAAGCGCATGATTCACCGAGGCGCTCTCGGATTGGCGGAGCGGGCGCACCACACGTGCCGCTGACTGGCGCCCGCGCCGCGCGGCCCCGCCCCTTCGCGGCCCCGCCCCTTCGCCGCGCTGGAGACGTGGCCGTTTCTCCGTGTCGGGAGGGGCGGGCGCAGCGGCGCGTACCAAGAGCGCCCTCGGGGGGGGGGAGCCAGGCGCGCCCCCGCCGCGCGGAATGGGGTCGCCGGGCGGGAAGGAGGGGCGGGGCCTCGGTCGTGAGGCGCCGTGAGAAGTTGCGTGGGGGGCGTGCGGTAACRGTAACGATATCGGTAACGATAACGGTATCGGTGTAGGTACAAACGTCCGGGGTCTGYGCCCTTGCTGGCATCCTGCGGCTGGTGCAGTTTGCAGGTAGTTTTGCTGGGTACCGCCTCGGCGGTTACGGATTTCTGATCCGTGCTTTACTTCCACTAACCTTGCCCTGCCTATTGAAACTCACTACCTATCGCAACAGCCACTTCTTTTACCCGTTTTCCTCATTTTGGCTCGTTTTTTTTTATCACTGTCTCCAGCTGCCGTTAAAATAGGAGTGGCCAAAGTGTTTCCTTTCATGATTTTTGGAAATGAGGTTCTTTGAGCCCTCGGTGTGCTCTTTTGGAAGAGCTTTGAATTGCCATTTTTAGGCTCCCATTCTACATTTCCCCCCCTCTCGTTTACACTCCATTTTTCTGATAAGCTGGGAAAACAAACAAACAAACAAACAAACAAACGAAAGATGACAACAGAGAAAAAGAGAAGAGAAAAGAAAAGAAGAAAAGAAAAGGAAAGAGAAGCATCTCCAGATGCAGGCAAGGCTGGGTCACAGTCCCCAGTCCCCAGGCAGCCCCTGGCTCACCGGCCAGAGATTTTCCTTGGCTTCATTCATTACAGCGAGGTCCACAAGAGTTTTACCTCATGCCGTGTGCCAAGCGGCCCTGCTAGAAAGTTGTCGCTTTTAGTAACTTTAGTGACACTTTCTTTACAGTACCCATATGGTCTGGTGCTAATATTTGCTTTATTTAGMTGGCTCCTCGGTCTCTCGGGTGCTTGCCCCGCCACGTGCTTGCAGGCGGCGATCGCAGCCCTTCTGCTTCGCGAGCAAACCAAGCCAAGGGCTGCCSTTCTTTGCCTGCACTTCTGGCTCTCGGCTCGCCCTTCGTCTCACCAGCCCTCCCCTGCACCTGTTCCCACTGAAATTAATATTCCTCGCGCAGCCTTGCTACGAACAGTCGTGTCGGAACGTGGCTCCAGCATATTTACAGTCTGAACTCTGTTTTATAGCGATCATGCGGCAAATCCAGTCCTGTGCGGTGCTTTTTGAAGGATCCACAGCAAGTTTTGGAATAGCTGGATACCTCACAAGCAGAGCCGTGCTTCTACATCTGTCMTGTTTCGTGACTGTTTATTACACTTGACACAAAACGCCTTGTGAAAGGGTTCTTACCACACTCACGAGGGTTAACCCTTTATCTTGTTTTTCCTCCCACTCCCCTGCCCCAGATCAGCAGTCTGACAAATGCTGCCTTTATTTTTCAGTGGCTGTCAGCAGCTTTCAGGAGAGCCCATATATTCTTCAAAGTTGCTCCCTGTCCCTGTTCCTTAGCACTGAAGCCAAAGGAATAATGATAATCAGAACATAAAAGCTGCCACTTTTCTCTTTGGAAACTTAGTTCTWTAAGACATGGGTGATACTGTTTACAAGTCCATTCCCTCAGCACTGTATAATTTCCTCTCTGTATTAAAAAACTGGCGCCAACAGCCCCAAACTTCCTGCACTTTGCAGAGAATGACTCACAGGCTCCATTCTGTTCWTATTGACTGACACAAGGGATCTATTTTGGTCATATGACAATAACTTAAAATCCTACCAGCCRTTTAGCAGGAAATCAAAGCCAGTGCTTGCAGGATGCTTGGCAAAACACATGTGGATGGTGCTTTACATAAGTCGGCATACGAACGGCCAGCTCCTCTTGAAGAACCTGCTCCCGGAGCAGCGAGGCACCGCAGTGAGAGCCCATCRTGCCACCTTGTGGCTGCCCTATCCAAAAGCCATCGAAAGGCCCTGGAGGATGAAAATTCAGGCTGCCCAAAAGCTGTGCGCGTAGGAAGTGATTTACCAGCACCCCTGCTCATTTCTTTTCTTTGGCAGAAAGAAACAGAATCACAGATTTAAAGAATCGTTGAGGATGGAAGGGACCCCTAGAGATCTTGTCCAGACTTCTGCTCCAGCRGGGACACCCAGAGCACGGGGCACAGGGTGGCRTCCAGGCGGGTTTGGGAGATCTCCAGAGAAGGAGACTCCACAACCTCTCTGGGCAGCCTGTTCCAGGGCTCTGTCACCCTCACAGGAAARAAGTCCTTCCTCACATGGASATGGAACTGCCTGGGTTTCGACTTGCACCCATTGCCCCTTGTCCTGTCACTGGCCACCACTGAGAAGAGTTTGGCCCCAATTGAAAACCAAGCCCTTGCAACAGGATCCCAGCACAGACAAGGAGTGAGGTAGGTGTTGCCCATCTGAAATGTGACTGAGCTGCAGTTTTTGCAGGATAAAAAATGAGGTAGGAAGGATATATTTGCTGAGGCACGATTAGAAAACAGGCTTGGAGAGTGGCTGCCAACTGGAAATAGTTTGTCCAGAAAAAGGAGTCAGAAGTGCTTTCAAACACTTTCCGTTCCACTTAGTTTCCCTGCTGTGTCAATGCAGTTTTACCTCCCTGGGCTGTGCTGACTTTTAGCCCTTTTGTGCCATTGCCAAAAACGAGAGGGACATCGGATAAACAGGTCTGACAGCCAGGGACTAACTCAGGTTAGCGTGAGCTGTCCCAACAGGTTTAAGATGGGCTAARCCTGATGTCCTACAGCCTTCCCACTGCCAACTGCCACCTTCCTCAGACTTGCACAAGACCAGGAGTATTCACCTTTAATTTTGGGGGTTGCTTTGCATTTCAGAAAAATCCTCCTCCGCCTGTCAACACGTGGAAAATTTGGTAAAGGATGGACCGGTGTGCGGGAATACCTCCCTTTGGGGGCATTTGTTGCTGTGGACAAGAGCAGCTTAGGCCCGATATACAACTGCCCTTCGGAGGGATGTGTGAAGTGTGTCCAAGCCAGCTCAATTCACTTATCTTGGGAGAAGGAGCCGCTTTCTCTGGCCATGCACCAAGGTGAAGCAGCTCCACAGAGGCTCAGAGCAAGGGAGCAGGGAAGAGGACCTTCTGTTTTTGACAGCACTGAGCTGTTAACTACTGGGTAACTTCCTAACAGGTAATTTCAGCCTTCGGTGCAGGACTGAGCACCCAGGATCACACAGCCACCCCGACAGGGCATGTGGTCCAAGCAACTCCCCTCTCCAGGGTGGCATTTCATTAGGGTTCAAATCTAGCTGTTCCCACCCTGTTTGACAAGGGAAATGCCTCTTCAAACAGGGCATGTTCAAACGCCTCCCCCTGTGCTGAAGCTGAGTTTGCTGTCAGCGAGGCYGCAACACGGGGCTAACACAGCCTGGTATTAAAGGACTTTGAGCTGCTCACAAGTGGAGTCAGCTGACCCCAAAATCTGAGGAAAATTCGTTTTTAAGAGCTCAATGTGTGCAATCCCCAGCACACCACAAATGAAATATTCTGCRGGAGATTTTCCTGCCTTCCCCAAAACTGTAGATTTTGGAGAAAACGCTATCAGAGAATGGTGTTATCTGCGAGTGGAAATGTTTGYGCGCGCTCCGCAGGAGATAGGCTCCAAGGCAAAGCTGCCAGGAGCTGCTGTGAGATTGCAAACAGGCTTCTGAAGTTGTACTGAACTTCAGTGCTTGGTACTCACGTACGTGCGAGTGGACGGAACTCACGTTAAACAACACCCATGTAAAGCTCGCATGGAAGGATRGGCTTGCTGAGCAGTGCAGCTCCCCCACGGCTGCTTATTTCCCAGTCAAACATTAAGGAAATGAAAGAAGTAGCCTCCAAACCTGRTCACCTTCTCCTTCGGGTGTGATGATGGCACGTTTTGGAAGAACTCAGTCCTTCTGGACAAGTCTCTGGGAAATGCAGGTTTCACTAAACGCATGTTTATGCTTTAAAGTGCGTTATTTGCAGGAAAGATCGTGACCAGCTACTACAAAATGCCAAATCGTTCTGCACAGTCATCACGTGCTCTTAATAGCAAGTCACCTGCTCAGGACATCGAGGTGAGGCCTTGATTTGCTCAGATACTGCCCGGGCGGTGACAATAGAGCCTTTGTTTGAGGAACACCCTGTTGTGCAGAGACCGGTTTGTTTGCCCAGAGCAGAAAGGATCATTTCTAGCCCTCAGAAATCACAGTGGAGCTGCAGAGGGTGGCAGCAAAGCAAGTTGCTCATGCATGGAAATGGGAAAGAAAAAAAAAAGGCAGCAGCAGGTCTCTCTTGTGCAGATAAATATTTTAAAATACGGTCCTCAGCTCCCTGTGGCCTTGAGGCAGTGGTAAATTGCTGTGATCCCCATGGGTTTCAGAGTGGGTGCAGCAGCGTGGGATGCTGCAGCGTGGTCTGGATAAGCTCCCAGGAGGGAACCTGCCACTGTGGAGGGACCTGAGTCCGACCAGGCTCCCCGTTACTTTCTCCGGGACAGTCCCAACGGCTGCAGGGGCAGTTAAAAAGAGGAAGGAGAAGGGSTTTGTGCTCCGGCTGATGAGCTGGGCTGGGTGGCACAGCAGCCCCGCTGCAGGCCGAGATAAGCGGCGCGGAGCTGCGGCGGGCACCACTGTGGCCCCAGGGCTGGTGTCCTTCGGGGAGCAGCCAGCCCTCGGTGCGGCAATCGCGGAATCACTGCGGTTGGAAAAGGCCTCCGAGATCACGGAGTGCCGCCGTGAGCCCCTCGACGCCCTGGCTGCTCCCCTGCGGCCCCAGGGGCCCCATCTACGCGTTTCATGGATGCCGCAGGGATGGTGACGCCCGGGGCAGCCTGTTCCAGTGCTGCGCTACCCTTCCCGTGCAGAAACTCCCTGGTATCTGACCAGAACCTCCCCTGGTGCCACTCGAGGCCACCTCCTCTCACCCCACGCGCAGTTATTGCAGAAAAGAGTGGCCCTCGCCTCGCCCTGCTCGGGTGCCTGCAGAGAGCCCCACGGTCTCCCCGAGCTCCCGGCTAAATAACCAGCCCGAGCGGGACCGGGAGGAGCCGCGCGGGGCCAAGCCGAGCTGAGCCCGGGCAAGGCAAAGGGGCTGGGCCAAACCCCGAGTGGGCTGAACGGAACCGAGYCGAGCTGGGCCGGGCCAATCCGCCGGGGCGGGGCTGCGCCGCGGCGCGCCGGGCCGGGCCG